>JAOANK020000071.1:341094-354434 GCA_026257165.2 Telfairia occidentalis
GTGTGATACTTCCATTCTAGCATCTTTCTGAGAATGGTCAAACTTTTCTCTTCCCAGATCAATGTTGTAAAGGCTTTCATCTTTTCCATTTCTAATCTCCAAGAATTTTAGCAGCTTCAACTTTGTTCTCCAATTCCATCCAATCTTGTTTCAAGTAATCATCTTCCATGGCTACAATCGTTGTTGTAGTACCAATTTTTCAAAAATTGAAGTAAAAAGTAAGAAAATGTAAAGCTCTTTGTATAACTGTAGAAAGAAAAACATAAAGGTTGATGACTTCCCCAGGGGGAATCCCACTCTCTCACAATTCTTTAACTGAATATTTGCCAACCCTTCTTATCTCCTAACCCATGCTATTAATAACCTCCTAATTTTAACAAACTGCACTTTCTTCAACGCACCCTAATTATCCCATATAACCACCCCACGTCTTATTCATTTACTCTTATACTATAGACTCGTCTAACATGCACCATAATCTTATTTGGTTAAAGTAATTCATTAACTAAGGGGTTCGTTCATCCCTAATCTAGTTCATATCTACCTGGTTTCCCCCTTTCACAAAACTAGTACAATAAGATAATAAAAACTCTTATTACTCTGCATTCAATTCCATGCAATAAATGGTTTCAATCTTTCAAGAAAACATCCAAATTCAACCACTCATCTAGTCTCACTTAAACTCAATCAAGGTTTAAACTGGCAGCTAATCTCATTGGTCCTTTTCTACATGTAACAAAATTGGCATCAACGTCGACAAGACTGATTTTCCATGTAATTTCAAAGCAAAATGAGAAGATAAAGGCATATGTTCTACAAAGATGGCTTCAACCAGGTAAGAGAAGTTAACAAGATGAACATAAATTCACAGATAGTATTACCAAATGCATTTTGTGTTAACAACAATGTAAGGATGACCCAATGTTCTTTTTAAAAAAGTTCATGCCCATCCCAAGGCCCAAACTCTAAAGACAACAAGAGGTTTCCTTGTTAAGTTCACCCAAAAGTTTAAACACGCAACCGCTGCGTAGGTATTACTAAGAGCCCACAAGTTCATGGCTCAATGTCATCATCTTCCCCAAAGAGTATTTCCTCAATAATAATGAATGCATCATAAACTTGCATTAAGTCTTGTCCCCTAAGGCTGAAATAGATGTTAAGGTAAGGCAAGGCAAGCATGGAAGTTTCTTCTAGATTTTTTAACGTGGAGGGTTAGGGTCTTAATGAGCAAATGAAACACTCACGATGAGTAATCTCATAGGGTATATGAGGAAGCCAAGGGTATCTCACTCCAATGACGAATAGCAATAAGAAGAAATATGCCAAAAGGAAAACGTCAAAAGGAAGTAGAGAGTTGGCAAATCTAATTTTTTAGGTAATTTACAATAAAAGGAAGATTGATAATAACTCATTCGGGTGTAAAAGTGATTCTTAAATCACTGCTTAGTTTTAAAGGGGTCTTATGGATAAGTAAAACAAGACTAAGAGTATGTTCCTATTTGCAGTTCAGTTTTAGGGGTGTTGTCGAGAGTTAAAGTATAGTTTCTGGTTTTTCTTGAAGATATATTTACAAACTTCCATTCTGAGTTCTCTCTCTTTTTTCCCAAAACCAAGAGACCAAACAGCCATGCAAGCATTGATGAAGCAAGCCTACCTCGAGTTCGACTTGACATCCCACTCTCCTCCCCCACCCAATGGAGGGGACCATGGTGTAGGCACCCGGCCCTATTGCATTCAATGGAAACCCTTGGCCACACATGCTAGGAAACTCAGTCATATGAGAGCGTTGCCTACATCCACACCAAACACATCATGGCAGGAGCCTTCTATTTTGGGTTCTAAAGTTTTTACTGGAATTCATGATCAGAAAGATCACTTTGAAGGAAAAATACGTCTTTGAGAAGGAAGATTTAGGGGCTCATAGGATGTAATTTCTAAAACACATTAAGAGAAGAAAAGAAAAGGACAAACAAACGTTAAGGGGCTGATTGGATGTATTTTCTAAAATTTGTTTTAAACTTGTTCGGCAAACTAATTTTTAAAATATTTTCTATTGTTTTCTAATTTAGAAAATATCTTATATACGTGTACATTCATTTACATCTTCTACATCATAATTTAAAACTATAACACAATGAAATCAATGTCTAGTTAAACATAACACTAAGGACTTTATTAAATAGTTAATTTAGAAAACAACAAATAATACAAATGCCTATTTTGCTTCCCATTTCTAATCACTTCTATTTTGAAACCTGTTTTAGAAATTATTTTGTCAAACTAGACTTCAGTGTTACCTCCAAAATGGCTTCTAATCCCGTTAATGTTACCATGATGGAACTCTGAAATTGGAACTCATGGGAATCATATACTATTAGCAGTTTCCTTTTCAGAAAATACACATGCATATATAATAACAGTTAGCACTGTTCCTTGAAAATGTCTTGTCAATCAAAATCTTCTACAAAACTAAGTTCAATAAGTTTTCAAAAAAAAGAAAGAAGAAATCCTGCTTTTCATCAAGCAATCAGAAATTAAGAAGTCAAAATCAATATCCAATACAACTTACCAAAAGAAGCCTCCATATATTTGGGCGCATATACGGCGGAATGCCACTCCAAGCTAGCTCGCGCAACTTGTCTACAAAATCAAATAAGAAGGAAAGAATTTACATCCATGTTTTTTTGCAGCATAACAAATAAGTAACAAAATTCTACTTTTTAGAGTTGCCTATTAGCCCACTGCATCTATTTCAAGCTGTAACAATAAAATATGAGCACCCCAATGCATTTACTGTTCCTTTACCAATTTACAAACGTGCAAAGCTATCTATAACTTCAAGAAGGGGGAGGATTATTTAAAACTATACATATGCATACCTAATATGATTGTAGTCCCTGAGAGTAATTTTGTGAACTTCATGACCCTTGCAGAATCTGTTGCTCTAGCACCCATCGTTGGCTTTTGGACTTCTTTAGCAATATCCTCAGAATTAGAAGTCGATGATTTTGACTTATTAACAATTGTATTATTATTTATAATCTGGACATCTTCCTATATTAAAAGAGAGTTTCACTCTGATGTTTCTTGTCATCCAAAATATTAGTTATAACCAAAACAATATGAAAATTTTCAAATCAGCATCACCTCCTCAAATTTGGCAGTGCGATTACTTGTACCAGTATCACTATCTGAAAAGCTCCTTGAATCATTTAATGATTTTTCTGGTATGCTAGAGGAGTCAAGCAGATCTGATCTTCTAGTCAACAATACTTTACCAGGAATACTGCGGCCTTTAAGCAGCCTGCATCAAAGATTCTAGATGTGTGTTTAAGAATTTAATAAGAAAATATAAAAACAGAATCAAAAGCTCAGGCTTACAGCATAAGATGTCATTAGCAAAGCAAATCTAATCCATAGTAACCTAACTATGGTATCAATTAGTGCCATCTGCCAACTGTGAAAATCTTAGAAACATTTAATTAAGAAATTTAACTCTTTAACAGACAACAGTCTCTAGCGTAATAGACATAATCAATGACAACGTAGACTCCAACAGGTAACTTTTGATGAACTGAAGCACTTGCAAAGTTACACGATGGTAATCCAACGTCTGTTACTCAATAATCAAAATTCAGAGTAATCAATATCTGCTTTAAATTATCCAACTAAAGGTGTCAAGAGTTGGGTCCCAATATATTTTTTTTATATAACAAACTGGTATTAGAACCAAGAAAATGACGAGCAAAAAAAATTAGCAATTGCAATGCTCCCACACATTTCCCAAAAACCAAACGCAAAACCGCATCGAACCCAGATCGCATCAGAGTAAGCCGTAGCTCATATATCAAAATCTATAGAACCCATGAAAATTTCCTCAACAATCTAACAGAGGCTCTGAGGATCAAAAGCTTACAGAATTATGAAACTGGAACCGATGCCCAGGAAGAATGTCTGGAATTTATTGGGCTACCCGATTAAGAGTGAAAAATGACATCCGGAAAAACGATCCATTATTAGAATTGGAGATCAAAATCTTAGTTGGCCAACTGGGTTTTCAAATCTGATGAAAATTCATGCAAGAGACAGGAAAGAGAGGGGAAACAAATCAGAGATTTGGGAATAGAGATTGGTACCCTTGTACATTTCTGAGGGTCTGATTGAATCTGGAATCGAGACTTGAGATTGTACTCTCTTTTCGTTGTGGATCTTCACCTCCTCCGAAACTGTTATTGCCACTGTTCTTCATGTTCGCTCAACAAAATCATGCTCCGTTTGCCCCCAAATATTTCCCCACCCCGCAACCGGAGGATGCAAATTATTAGTAAATTGTAATTTCATAATAATTTTGAATTTTTAAGCATAATCTTTCATTTCTTCGGTACATGAAGCTTATAATCTTGTTTAATTTTGTTCTTCAACCTTAATATTTATATATGTATATTTCATAGTTTAATACCATGTGGGTGAAGATTGGTCGAATGTCAATGATATATGTCTTAACCGATTGAACTATTCAACTATTGGTGGTAAATTTTAGCTTCATTTTATTTTATTTTTATTTTTAAATGTCAATTTTATTTCCTAAACTTTAATACCCTTTTTTGTTCTTTCTTTATTTTGCTTTTAACAAATGAATAAGATGACTTCGAGCATGTACTTTTATTAGAACCATATAAGTTTGTTGAGATAAATATCATGAGCGAATTTAGGTTGCACATTAATAATAAGGATCAAAATAGATATTTTTCAAGAAATTCAATAACTAAAATAGTCACATATTGTTTATTGGACATTTACATGCACCGGCTAATCTCACAAAATAATTGAAAGTTTTGAAACATGACGATTTTTTTTTTTTGAGTTCAACAACATGTGAGATAGAGGGATTTGAACTCATGACCTCTTGGTTAGAGAGATATGCCTTTAACTAGTTGAGCTATGCTCGGTTTGGCACTAAATAGACATATTATTCAGAATTTTTGATTTAAAATTATAAATTAACATTTTTTAATCTCAATGTTGATGCACAGAAATTCATGAGGATGACGTGAACTTAAGCGATCAGCGACCTCGAACCTACAAGAGAAGGACGAGGTGAGGTGGGGTAGTGATGACCATATTTCGACGCCCAAGTCAGTAAGGTAGGAGAAATGAGTAAGGAGTTTACTCAAGATCTCAGTGTTTACCTTTTTCTCATGTTCTGCCTCGTATTTATACTTGGGTGGAGTTAGGTCATTGATAGTGAATCCCACCTCATCCGTCGTGACCTGCAGTGGACCGTGGGGGTCGGGGGAAGGGGGGAGGGGTAGATTTGGTGGAGTAAATCTCTCCCTATGGTGTCCTATCCAACATTATTTTGTGAAGAGGTGTCACCCTTTAGGGTGACCTCGTTCCGTCGAGCTGAGCTTGGCATATCTCACTTTGGCTTCACCTGAGTTGCGCCACACACGTGGCACCCCCAGGGTCATCCAAGTGTCTTTGTGGTTTTTCACCCCAACATTGGCCCCCACTATGTGGTCGAGGGACCAACGGGGTACACAAAGTAGAGCATGTTTTTTAGGAGGGGAGTAGGATGTTCCTGCGGTGGTTGCCCGAGCTTGCTCGTCAGCCGATATCTGGCCAAGACCGCACTTGGTGCTCGTCCATAACTGCTTTCGAGGCACATGGAGCGTCTCGCCTGTCGGTTGGAGGGGTGTTTCGTTTCTTGGAGCGGCGGTCATCATTGCGCCTATTGATCTGACGATCTATAGGGCTATAAAAGGTGGTCCCCCACATCAGTCAGATCACTTACCTCAAAGCTCTCAATCCGTACTCGAAGCTTGACGATTCTTTAGGTTAGCTTCCTCTCTTTTTTTCTTCCTCCCTTAAGAATTCATAGGATGTCTAGTGATATAACCGGTTCTAAATCTAACTTGAAGGGTGATAGTGACCCTACCTCTTCCGAGGCTACCACCTCAAGCCGAGGTTATGGCCATCGTCATCCCCACCTTCAGCTTGTCCTCGACGTTGTCCTTCCAAATTGTCATTAGGCTTAATGGTCAGTCTTAGGGAGAGGTACCACATTTCGGACAACGTCAAGATTAGGTTGTCTGTCCCTGTAGAGACGTTAGAGAACCCCCCACAGGGGTGCGTCGCTTTCTATCCCAAATGTTTGTGAGAAGGGTTTGACTTCTTCTCCACCCCTTTCCCCAATTATTTCTATCTAGGGTCGGCATTGCCCCTACTCAACTCACCCCCAACGCATAAGGGACGCTGCTGGGTTGTTATGTGTTGTGGCGAACTTCGGTCATACCGAGCTCGAGGTCGAACAGGCCTTGGGTGTCTTTTCCCTTAAGGTCCACCCTCACGTCCCGAGCTATTTTTACATCGTTTCCCATCCCAACATTAAGCTTAAGGTGTCTGGTCCCACCTCAGTTAAGAACTGGAAGGATCATTGGTTTTACGTCTCTAGATAGTGGCTTGCCCTCAATCTTGATGAGGGTTCTTGATCTACGAGGTTCCGGTCAAGTTCAGGGTGCCAAGTTAGTAGTCTCCCTTAGCTCGGTCGGGGTAGTTTGGTGAACTCATAGGTCACATATTTTTTTTGTCTTCGTAGCTCTTCCAGCACACCCCGAGCCTTTAAGCGAGATCTCATGTCGGATAGTCGAGGTTGCTACTACGCTTAAGGCCAAGGTTTGCCACAGCGACTTGCTGTTGTGTGAGGAACAATTTGTCGAGCACAGTCCTTCTGTCGGTCCGAGGTAAGATAAGACTTTGGTTCTACTATCACTTTTTCTTATTTCGCTGTTTTCACTGACCCTTGTGTTTTCAGGAGAAATGCTTGTTAGGTTATCTTTTTTTCTAGAGAAAGCAGTGCGAAAAGTGCGCTCAAGAAGCTGATGGTATCGATCCCTCCAATCAGCACGTAAGGGTCAAGCTTCCACATTGGAGCTTGGCTTCTCCTACTTCTATGGCGGTGCTACTGCCCGTGGCTCTTGCAGAAGTTGTTAAGGAGCCTCTCGTCACGCCTCAACCACCAGCGAATGATCCTGCCGAGGTCTCAGCTCTTTGGCGTGACAAGGAAGCGACTTCCCTCCATCTTGACGTGGCTGTTCTCTCTTCGGACTCCAAGCCTCCATTGCCACCCACTGTTGAGGAGCCTTTGGACTTCGGAGTCCCTCTTACGACCACTCTCTAAGAATCTGAGGTGAAGGTGCCTGTGAGGAACGCAGTTCGTTCCCTAGTGGGATGCGCTCTAAATAGGGGGTCCCAATTTGCAGCACGCGGATCGGCAACTGAGTCGATCTTGTAATGATGCTGCCCGAGTAAGTTTAGATTTCTATTTGACGTAGTTATTGCTTTAAGCTTATTTCATTAACTTAAGTTCCACATAGGTACTCGTATCTGTGTGCGAGGACTGTGGTGGCGAGCACTAAGCTCCAAGAGTGAGCTCAACAAAGTGCGATGAACCAAGCACGTGTTTGGGTTGCCGAGGAGAAGAGGTGCACCACTGACAAGGCGACAGCGCGGGCTAAAGCAGATGCCAAGTTTGTTGAGGCCCTGTGGGAGATCAAGACACTGAAGGGCCAACTCGTTGTCTTCAAAGAGGCCGAGGAGTGGTAGAAAGCCTCCGAGGTTGAGTTGAAAGGGGCAACGCCTAGAACGGTTGAGGAAAAGAAGGCAGCTGAAGAAAAGCTAGCACAAGCTAAGCTCACCCTCTCAAACGCTTCACTACTGACCACGGCGTTCGAAGACTACCCGATACTCGAGAGATGCAAAAGGAATGGGTGACAGGGGGTTTCGATTATGCCCTAGATAAGGGCGTAGAGCAATTTCTAAGCCTAGAGTGTGCAGCCATACAGGCGGCCTACAAGGAAGATTGGGGTCCTACGGAAGACATGGGGTCAGCTACCAGGGGGCGGCTCCAAATGGTGAAGCTCCAGTTCCTCCAGCCAAGGTGCTCCAAGACAATGACGACTTGGACCACCTTGGCTACATACTCATTCCTAGGTCGCGGTTCCCTCCACTCTTTGTCCCTTTTAGTTAGGCTATGCATCTCTTATTTCTTTTTTTTTTCTTTTTCGGTTTTCAAGACTTTTGTACTTTTTACAGCTGACCTCAATCCTAAGTTCGGACATCGCAGGTCACCTCGATCGCTCAAGTGACAATGTTTGAGGTGAGTGGTGAATTTGTCCTATTTCCCTAATTGAATTTGCTTATGGCTGACCTTTAATCTGAGCTCGGACCTCATAGGTCATCTCAGTGGTTTGAAATTTGGGGCGTTGTCCTTGGGATTTGGGATCGTCGATTCTAGAGGATTTCGCTCTTTTTCAAGGAAGTCTGTGATTCTGAAGATTTCACCCTTTTTTGAGGAAATCAGGAGTTTTAAAGAGGTCTGAAAGAGCCTATAAATGGGCTGCTTCCCCTTCATATTCTCCTCATCCCCTTCACATTCTCTTCATCCCCTTCCTCAGAGGCAAAATGTTTGGTTTTGCAGAGCGCGGTGGGACCTCATCCCCTACCGAGCCTGAGTCTCCTACACACATCCTAATTCTCTTTTGGTTAGACTTCTCCTAGAGCTCGGTTATCTACCAGATGGATGTTACAGTGGCTGAGAATGAGGCTCTTCAATCAGACCTAGTGTATTGTATTTACATGGAGGAGGAGGAGTTCGAGCGTCGTTTAGCCGTTCATAAGGCAACTCAAGCTTGCCTCACTCAGGAGCTTAGGCTGACTGACAACCTTGGCTTCAGCACGCAAAGATCGAGTGGGAGTTGGTTCATAGCAGTCGAGCTCCAATGTCGTCCGTTGGGTTAAGCGAGTCTTATATCCACCATTCCAACTCGGGGGAATGTCCTCAGTTCGAACTTCCTATGCCCTCAAAGGTCGTGGTGGTGGTCGCGAGAGAACCTCTCTTTTCAGCTACATCTCGTATTACCAGACGTGAACGTCCCCTGCCCTTCCCATAAGTCGGGAAGTATTTAGCGGAGGAGTTGGCTAGAGTGGTGGGTTGCTCTTCTTCCTCGGCCATCTTGCTTGGACGGGGAAGCATTTGATAGAGGAGTTGGCTTGAGGACGAGCTGTTGTTTACTCATTCTGCAGTAAAGATATAGGTTTTTTTCGTAATTTTAGACCTTAGAATCTTATTGTAATAAAGCCGACCTATTTTAGACCTTAAGATCTTATTGTAATAAAGTCGACCTTAGGGCTGTATTGAGGTTAGATTTATCGATGAAGTAAAATTTGAATAAAATTTGTTCCTTATTTCTTCATAAGACCCTTATTATAGTCGTAACGAGCAATAACATATGTGGGGCCCTCATTTAAGAAAACCTCAGTCAATGAGGACTGATGTTTGCCTTAAATCAAGTTGTATTCAATAGATTTTTAACTTATCACTGCGCCGAAGTGCAAGTATCTATTGATAATACATTTAGAGGTGCTCGACATTCCATGGACGAGGTAAGACCTTCCCGTTTAAGTCGACCAACATGTAGATTCCTCGTTGGCAAAGTTCATTCACGTTGTACGACCCTTCTCAGTTCGGTTCTAAGGCGTCGCGGTACTGGAGGATTTTCTTCAGCACGAGGTCACCCACTTTGAATTAGCATAGACGGACACGAGAGTTGTAGAAGCGGATCATTAGATTATGATACTCAGCGTGTTGGAGTTCTAAGTTTCGATGAGTTTCTTCCAGTAAGTCGAGATGTAGTTTCAGAACCTTGTCATTTCGAGATTCTAAGAATTCCAATGTGTGCGGAGAGGGTAGGCCAATCTCAACCGGCACCATAGCCTCGGCCCTCAACGCTAGGGAGAATAGGGTCTCCCCCATTGCTGTTCGAGCAGTAGCTCGGTAGGACTAGAGTACCACAGGTAGCTCCTCAGTCCAAGCACCCTTCAGCTCCTCTAATCGTGTTTTGAGTCCGCGTTTGATAATTTTGTTTATGCTCCACTTGTCCGTTCACTTGAGGGTGTGCAGGGGACGAGGTGAAATGCCTGATGTTGAGCTTCTCGTAGAAGTCTTTGAAATTGGCATTATTAAACTAACACACTTGAGGATGTGCAGAAGACAAAGTGAAATCTACTGGTATCTCTTCTTGAAGGCAGTTGCGAATAGGATCCATCCAGCATAGATGGTGCACTTGAGTGCATAGGACATCGACCTCATTCGTTGCAGGCTGAGGTAGATCTCCACGGCCATCGTCCGAGATAGTTGTGTTTCAAACGTTGAGGCCAACTTTGCCAGGGCGTCTCTGTTGAAATTCTGTAAGTGAGGTATTGCTTTATAGTGAATTGGAACCCAATCAAAAGGTCATGTACCTTTTTTAGGTACTTTTCCCTTCTTTCGTCATTGGTCTAGTATTCCTTGGTGACTTGGTTCACTATTAGCTTTGAATCGCTTAAGATACGCAGCTTCTACGCTTCCAAGGCCCAGGTCATCTTGAGGCCAGCTACCAGCACTTCATATTCTACTTCATTGTTGGATGCTTGAAACCTGAAGCGTATGGCGTACTCGAATCTAGTCTCGTCGAGCGAGGTTAGCAAAATTTTAGCTTTGAAACCTTTTTCGTTAGATGAACCATCAACGTATAGAGTCCAGGGCTCCCCATGTGTTTCGAGAGTTAAGGATGGGTGAGCTCGGCGATGAAATTCGCCACGACTTGTCCTTTGATTGAAGTCAGGGGCCCATAGTGTATGTCATACTCACTGAGCTCAGCAACCTACTTCGACAACCTTCCTAACACCTCGAGCTTATGCAAGCACCTATTTCAGAGGTAAGTCTATGACCACGGTTACCTTATGTGCCTGGAAGTAGGGGCAGCGCCTTCGTACTGAGGTGACCATGGCCTTGGCTACCTTCTCAAGGCCTGGATACCTCGTTTCTGTACTGACAAGAGCCTTGCTCGTGTAATAAAAGGGATTTTGTACCCCGTCTTCTTTGACCAAGGTGGGGCTGCCACTGTATCAGAGACGACCAAGTAGAGTTGGAGTTGGTCTCCTCGTACAAGCTTCGCGAGGAGCGGTGCTTAGATCAGGTACTCCTTCAATTAAGCAAGGGCTCAGCCACATTCCTCAACCCATTCGTAAGGTTCCTTCTTCCTCAAAATCTTGAAAAAGGAGAGGCACTTGTCAGTGGCCGTAGATATGGACCTATTGAGGGTGACGATTTGCCCGTTGAGACCTTACAGTTACTTGAGGTTCTTGGGAGCTTCTATGTCCTGGATCGCTTTGATTTTGTTAAGATTTGCTTTAATCTCACATTGGTGATCCATGAATCCCAGGAATTTTTCCGACGCGACACCAAAGGTACATTTAGTGGGATTTAGCTTCATCTAGCATCGTCAAAGGGCATCGAAGGCTTCGAACAGGTCGGCCTCATGGCAATCTGAGGTGATGCTCTTCACTAGCATGCCATCGACGTAGACTTTAATGTTGGGGCCGATTCGGTTAACGAACATCTTGTTGACCAAGTGTTTGTTGTGTTGCCCCAGCATTTTTTAGGCCAAAGGGCATTATCTTGTAGCAATATAGGCCCTAGTCGGTGATGAAGGACGTATGCTCCTGATATGGCACAAGCATTTTAATTTGATTATACCCAGAGTAGGCATCCATGAAAGTTAGGAGCTCGTACTCGGCCGTAGTGTCAACCAACTAATCTATCCTTGGAAGTAGGAAGCTGTCTTTGGGGCAAGCTTTATTCAGGTTGGTGAAGTCTACGCTCATATCCCACTTTTTGTTAGCTTTCTTTATTAAGACAACGTTAGAAAGCCAATTGGGGTAATATGCTTCCTTAATGAAGTTAGCATCTTAGAGCTTCTTCACCTTGGCCTGTATCACCACGCTTCGCATAGCATCAACTGGTCGACGTTTTGGTTTGACTGGCCCGATGAATTGGGTCGATGTTGAGCCAGTGCACCATGATGTTGGGGTCTATCCCCAACATGTTCTTGTTGGAATTTATGCCCTATGTTCATGATGTCATGTAAACTATAATGATGTAAAAAAGACAGACTTAATATTATTTGTGCATCTTGTCAAATTTAGAGACATTTAATGACTAATTGCTCCTTAGACACCGAATGTGTTCTTAAACTTGGTATGTATCAGACATAGGAGAGGATCAAGTTTAAGAGTTGTTCTTAAATGGTCTACAATATATAGAGAGGGTTGGGGACCTTATTCTAGTATACTGTTGATATAGTCCACTTTGTAACTGCTACAAATGGCCTTATCTAAATCGTTCATAGACATATGAGTGGAGCGACCGTACATAATGAGATTGCATAAGATTGGACCGCGGTGTGTTTTGCATATTTCTTGTAAGATCGTTGAAAGAAATTGCAAACACGTCATTAGGATGATCATATGTCAATTGATCTAAATCCTGAATGTGTTATGAACTCCTACTTATGTTGGTGTGTTCTTCGAGCAGCATGGTGAGAGTGACTTATATATTCGCTCAATAAGCCTAGTGTCTTAGAAATGCATTCAATTGGGGAGTTGAGAACATTCCTACACAAGATGGAATTCACAACCACTCAATAGTGGAAAGTGCAAAGTGTGCACTTCTCCATATTGAGTGTGTATATAAGTGATTCCCTTAATGTGCTGGGTCGGGGCTTGGATAACAAGGTATCCACCTTCTTGATACCCCAAGAAGAATTTTTCCATGACGAGATTCATAGAAGGCTATCCATTAGAGAACCAGTGGTATGCCAAGGGCAAAATGGTAATTTCACTCAACTAGAACGACAAGTCATTTTGTGAAGGATCAAATGAATGGTTATGGTTACATTTGTAGACATAACTCATCTACAGTACGAGAGTGCAACCTCAGGTTTATAGTGAAATTATCTTGGGTTAATGTGAGATTGGTTAGTTGAAGAGTTTGACGAACTGATCGTAGCCATTAGAGCTCAAAGCTGTAGGTCCATAGGGCCCCCTTGCTAGCTCGTTACCTCTACAAAGAACAATTGATTGAGAGAAAATTAAATAATAAATATTATTTAAGTTTTAATTAAATTATTTAATTTGGATATTAATAATAAATTAGATTTACTATTAATTAATTACAAATTGAATAATTTAGTTTGGATATTAATAATAAATTAGATTTATTATTAATTAATTACAAATTGAATAATTTAATTTGGATACTATTAATAAATTAGATTTATTATTAATTACAAATTGAGATTAATTAATTTGGCTATTAATAAATTTAAAATTGGGCTAATTAGACTTTGGACGTCCAATTGGATAGTTGGACTAACTTTATACACAATTACATAGGAAATGAGTTCATTGAATTTTAGAAGTCTAATGAGGAAGTGTTAGGGTCTATAAAGGAGTCCATA
>JAOANK020000071.1:367715-379283 GCA_026257165.2 Telfairia occidentalis
ATGAAGATTTTTACATCTTTTCTTAGTTTAAATTAGTGGATGAATTAATAAAAATTTAATAAAATATAATAATTATAATGATTATTTAAGAGTCTGTTTGACATTATTTTTAATTTAATCACATTTTCATAAAGAAATATCGATAAATATAATATTTATATTTCATATTTTTAAAAAGTATTTTTTATAATAAATTTATTTGATTACCCTACATTCGAAAGTAATATTATTAATTGCAAATATGTTCTTTTTTTTCTTATTACGCCTTTGAAAATTTTTGATTAATTACTTTTAAGTCATTTTTGGATAATCAATCTCCTTTATATTTCTTCAAAAATAACTTTTTAAATTAATACAATTTTTTTCAATACTACATTTTATTTGTAAAGGATTTTTCATAAAACACTTTTAATTTTCAAAAATTATTCAGTAAACTATATTAAACACACTTTAAATTGTTGATTTTTTTAAAAATGTTCATAGGCAAAATAATTTTATTTCTAAAATATTTTTTTCCATAGTTACCTCAAACACACCCTAAGTTTAAAATTTAGTTTGATGAAATTGAAAGGAAAAAATTGACTTGACAAATTTAGAGATAAAAATCCCTTAATTGATGTTTAATTGCATTAAATCCAAAGTTAGAAATTAAACTATTTAAATTTGATATTTTTAAATTTATTTTATATCAAGACATAAATTGAATTATAATTCATATAAATCTATATTTTCAATAAAATAAAATTATAAATATTATTTAGAAAATTTTAATATTTATAATGAGAATATAAAAAGAGAGATGAAACCAAAATAATTAATTTGTTAAATAAATAAAAAGAAATTGAATTAAAAAAAAATGAGAAAAAAGAGAAAGGAGAGTAATGAGTAGCAGTTAAAAAGTGCGGAGAATATAAGATGAGGTTGAAGGGCGTAGAGCGCACCTAAAAAAAGTAGAGATGAATAAAAATGAATAGTAATTTACGGAAGTTTCCAACTCTAAACACGAGATGGAGTTCAGACTTCAGAATTCCAACTCCCCCAACTCCACTCTCCTAACGTATTGGGCCAGACGGCCCCTAAATTATATGCTTTCTTTTTCGAATTTATTTTTTTATTTTTTTAGAAAAGGGCTAATAGAACATGATTAAGAGTAAATGATTTATTGTATACTAAAACGATAGGAGTGGAAAAGACATTCCATACTATAAAAAAGAAATAAAACAACAATATCACATTAAAAACAGAAAAAAAAAAAAAAAAAAAAGCTCAACGTTTTATACTACAAAAGTTGTACTGTATTTAAAAAACAAAAAGGGTGAGGTCAGGCAGCAGAGGGGGGAGCATTATGTGCAGAGACGGCGTTTAAGAGGTGGTGGGTTGCCTTCTCGAAATTAACAAAACCCATAAACCAAAACTCATGCCCGTCCACGGTGCTGATCTCAAGGTACCTGCCCGATGGGTTGCCCGCCATTGTCACCGGGTTCACACTCGCTATATGCCCCAATGGTATCGTCACCTGCCCATCCCCAACCAAATCCATCGTCATCATCAAACATTCAAATTAAAATGAATTGTATTTTACTTAAAGATGATGTTGCTAATTTGGTGGTGGCAGGTGTGAAGTCATTTTCATGGATAGAAAAATGAAGATTTTGAAGTCATGTGTTTACCTTGTAGTAGCTCCAAGACGGTTGACCGGAGGGCGCAGTGAAGTAAAGAGGACGATCGCTGCAAAAAGCCACACGCGCCGTCGACAGATATAGGGTTCCGGCGACCGGACCGGCCGTCGTCGAGAGATAGCAAGCGAAGCTTTTCATCAGCTTCTCGTTCACTTCCGTCGCGAAAGTTTGCTTAAACAGAGACTCAAATCCCCCTTCCGTTATAGCCTTCGCCGTCAAGTTCAATTTCCCCCACGCCGCCTCCGACATCGATGCCCCAGTTCTCACTGCATTGCATCACCATTCCATTTCAAAATCCCTAAATCGAAAATTAAAAACAAAAGTAATAAACCGAGCCCTAGTTGTTGAAAACGACTTACGATTGTGCCAAATGTTACGGGCCATCGTCTCGGCCTTGTTGCTCCACGAATTGAAGGCTTGTACCACGGGCTCCAACGGGTTGCTGCTCGGCCGATAATCCACCGGCGAGTACTGCACGTACGGATGGTGGTGGATCTGCTGCTGGTCGGCCGCGTTCCAGAACGCCGCCTTCTGGTTATCGGGATGCACGGTGGGGGCCGCCGGCGGTCCCATGATGTGAGTTCCCCACTTCTTTGATTCCTCCTCCGTGGACGGCGGCGGCGCTGCTGCTGCTGGAGGAGCAGGGGAAGCTTGCGATTCTGCGGCGACGGCGGGTTTGGGTTCTTCAGATGTACCGGCCATGGTGGATTTTCTTAATCGGTTAGAGATAAGCGGAGGGTTTTTATAGGGAGGAAGTGGGAATTGGGATCTAAGAAACCACGCGGTTTTTCAGATGAATTGTTTCCTTCGCAGCGAAGAAGAGGGAAAATTCGACGGATCCGGGAAAGGTTTCTGACGAGAAGAAAGATGAATTGATGGATTTTTCAAAGGGAATTAGTCGGGAAGTGAAGGCTGTAAATGTAATGGTTGACGAAGTTGTGAAAGAAGAAACCAGAGACAATCTGGAAGAATGAGAGAAAGTTCGAAGTTCAGATGGAGACCGTCGTTTGAAATTGAAAATGATGACGAATTGTTTGTTTGTCTGTTTTTTTTTTTTTTAAAAAAAAAATTTAAATACGCATGGCACGCGTAGCTTCACAGATATTCTAAACGACGTGGCGCGAATACCAGCCAACCTGGCATCCATCTTAACAAGTCTTTGGGAAAATTGATTCTAGTTTTCATTTATTTATTTAATTGTGATTTAATAATCAAAACTTTGTGATATAATTTTAAAGTTTAATCTTTAAATTTGAGGTTTGTGTGGATAGGTCACGAGGGTTCAAAAATATTTAGGATGTGTTGAGTATGACGGATATAAAGAAATATTTTTCTAAAATTAATCGTGTTTGGTTAAAATTTTAAAGAATGCTTATAACTAATTGAAAATGATGTTTAGAATTTTTAATAATAAAAAATAATTTAAAAATGTATACAAATATATAAAATATATTTATTTTTTTGTAAAATTAAGTATTTAATTAATTTTGTTTTTTTCAAGAATGTTTATATAATAAATATTTTACTTAAAAACATTTTTCTAAAAAGTTATACCAAACATGCACTTAATAGATCCACAAACTTTTAATTTTTTATTTAATAGATCTCAGATATATTTGACATTTTTCAAATTAATGTATCTACATACTTGACATATTCGACGTTTTCAAGACGTATGTATCTACATAAATTTAGTTTTGTGTCTAATGAGATTCTAAACTTTCTATTTTGTATCTTATAAGTTTGTTGATTTTAGAAAATGTGGATTAGGTGAAAAATCTATTATATGCAAAATTGAAAGTTGAAGAACCCATTGGACACAAAATTAAAAGTTTAGAGATTTATTATATACTTTCTAAAGTTTAGGCTACTAGAAACAAAGTTTGAAGTTCAGAGATCTATTATACATAAATCTAAACATTCGAGAAACCATACTACGACATGATGTTAGATGGTACCCACCAGTCAGCGTAGCCAGGTCCCTAAACACCGACCCACTAAATTAGGGAGATGGTTGTCACTCTTCAATTCAGCCTATGCAACATGCAAAACAGTTTATGCATAGGTCCCAAAATAACTTAACAAACATATCGTGCTCATGATATTCAATTAATAGAATACATACGATACATCGATGTCACCCAAACACAATAATCAAATGGTGCCTCTAACATCCAACAAAGCATGCTTATACTGATCATAACATTCTTCATAAATTAATGCATAGTAAAGGAATATAAGGATCATACATGTCGTGCTTAACATCATATCATACATAATACGCAACAAGATATCATACAGTACAATACATAACAATCTATTCATCCAACCAGCCTAAAGGCTTATCTAAGAGCAGAGCCACTTATCTTAGTTTTCTAATAAGCCAAAATTAACTCTTAATGGCTCAGCCTACGCTCCTTTAATAATTATCCTATACAATTCCCATAATTGAGAATGTTAGCGACCTAAACACTATTCTAAGGTTTAATGCTCATCTAAGTTAGGATTTTGGAATAAGGAAATTATACAGAGCTTGCTGGTTGGAACCACCGCTGTTACTGCCCATGCACCGTCACCGACCACCACGCGCCACTGCCTAGAAAATTTCCTTCTTCTATTTTCGCATAGCCCAACTACCGATCTACTAGTCCTGCCTATTCATGTGTCGAACACATGCCCTCTAACAAGCCCATGCGTCGCAGAAGCTCGCAGTTTGGAAGAATCTCATGTGCCTTCATCGCTGTTGCTCGCTTACCATCTATAGTTATTAGAGCTTCGTTGTTTGCCTGCGTCCTTCACGCACGCTACCGTTGCCTTTGTCGGAGAAGAAAAACCCAATGCGACCGTAAGTGTTAGTTTGCGATAGAGGGAGAGAGAGAAAAGAAGAAAGAAAAGCCTCATTGTCTTTTAGCTCGTGTATGCCATCGGTGAGAAGAGAGAGACTACCATCGGTGTTGGTGTCGCTGATGCCGAGGGAAGGTGAAGAAAGGGAGTGCATGCGTGAAAGAGAGAGAAAGAAGGAGGAAGATAAACTAGGCTTTTCTTTTTGCAAAAAGAGTTGGGTGGCTAGGGTTTTCTCTCATTCTATTTAAAGGGTCTTACACACCAAAAACCCAATCCTTTTCCTTCTCCTCTTATTTTACAAGTTTGTCATCACCTAATTTTATTTTATTTTATCTCTTATCTTATCCAAAATAAAAAATCCAAATAAATTTCACAATTTTTACCTAATCCTCTCTTTTAAAAAATAAATGCAAATTAATGCTTAACACCAAAATTCATCTAATTAACCCAATTAATTCTCAAAATAACACCCATTAATGAACAAATCAAATAACGGGACGTTACACTATATATAAAAGGGACAACGAAGGGAGAGACTTTCTCTACTCATTCTACCCGTTTTCTTTTTTATTTTCTTATTAAAGAGAAAAATAGAAATGAGAAAAGAGCCATTTTTTCATGTTTAGGGTATTAAATGAGATTACATTAAAAAGTAAAACTTATATTTTAATTAAAATGAAAAATAAATTAATTGATTAGTGCAATTAAAAATAAAAATTTGAATTAATGAATAATAATCAATATTCAGTGAAAACTATATATAAAATGAGCTATGAGGAGAAACTTTCTCCCCTCATTTTACCCATTTTCTTTTGAAGAGAGAAAGTTAGAAAGAAGAAGAAAGTCATTTTCCATGTATATCGATATTAGATTAGATTAGTTTAAATTGTTAAACTCAAATTATTATTAAAATATAAATTAGATAAATTAATTAGTGCAATTAAAAAAAATTAGAATTAATAAATAATAATCAATATTCTACCGAACGAACTAAATTTTGGTTGAAATTTGTGGGTTTTGACAAAGTTATTCAAAGCTTAAAATTTGTTCATTAATCAAACTTAATTTTGTGTAATGCTTGATTTTATTAAAATCAGTGACTTCACAAAAAAATTTACATACTTTTTGTAAAGATTAATGGGTGGATTAGCGAAAATTAAATATAGAGTGTTATGGGTAGAAAAGTGAGATATATGTTAAGGGAGACTTAGTCCACAAAGTCTGAGTCCATGACCAATCTCTTTGAACCGAGAGAAGCTCGACCCAAGTAGGTTGGTTCAGATAACTTTCGAAAGGTCAGAGCTAGTTTGAGCTCAACCCAGGAAGGGAGCTCAGGCACCCACTTACAGAGAGAATTGGTCAAGTTGACCTCCAGAGAAGGAAGCGACCGAGCCACACTCTACGAGGAATTGGTCTGTTGAGCTGACCACCACCTCCAAGGGTGGTCAGCTAGCCGACATCTCCACCACCAAGGGTGGTTGGATGGGTGGCCACCACCACCTTTAACAGTGCTCGACCGAGTCGACCACCTTTGTTACGCACTGTCATCACTGTTACTGTCGTCCAACATCGGTTGCTTGGGCTATTACACCAATCTATAACGCCTGTAACTGATCGCAGGGTAGTAGTTACGAAGTCTACAGTCCATCGGCATCCCTATAAATGAAAGGGAGAAAGACATGCTGAAGGTAAGAAACTCAATCTAATCTTTGTGCTAAGTCTTTTCCTAAAACTCGTGCTAACTTGAGCGTCAGAGTGTTTGTGGCTTAGCACCACATCGATGCGCAGTCGTTTAGTTTTGCAGGTGCACACTCATTCGTCCTAGCTAAACAAATTGATCGTTGGCGAGATTTGGACATCAATAGTTGGTACCGTTTGTGGAAACGAGTCAATCTTTACCAATATCTACGCATCTGGAAACTGTCTGCACATCTGGAAACATGAGTAGGGAGGTCGGGGACAATAATAATCATATTACTGAAGGGGATGAGTCAGATCATGATCGACCGCCAAGGTGTGTAGCTGTACAAGATGTGGATCCTAGAGATTGAATTGCTGCGGTAGAAGAAAGAGTGCAAGAGATGGATTGCAACATCACTCGGCTCATTGAGTAGCTAGATCGACAAGCGCAAGAGAAAAATCCACCATCGGTTTAGGATCCTCTCCCCTCACTTCTTCGAGATCCGCCCAAGGAAAAAGGCCAAATGAATGGTGATGAGAGAGAATTGAGGAGCCAAAATTCACAAACTGTGGAAAAGTTATGTCTTCGAGGGAATGAAAAATGCCTAGCCCATTCAGATTTGGGAGATCAATTATCATGCTCAGGTGGTCACTAATCTCGATCATGCACTGTTCGAAATAGTGAGTTCAATGTCAGCTCCATGGTGGTCACTCTCATCGGACACAGTCGATTGAGAGAGAGGAAGACCGAGCCCAAAAACCTAACCTCGACTTGGACCTTCATGATCTATTAAATAAAAAATGAAAGAATCACGAGTTTGAGAAACCTGAAGTAAAGAACAAGCCATGGGCGCAAGAGCTGCAAAATATCCAAATCAACTCGATGACATGAAGAAAGCGCAAGACACTACCAGATTGGATTTGGAGCTGTTGCTAGACTGGGTAAATCCTCTTTTTATTGACTAGATTATGCAAGAAGTAGTTTCTCCCAGGTTCAAGCTATCGATGATGAAGCCATACGACGGATCAAAGGACCCGATCGAGAATCTTGAAACCTTTCGGTCTGGATGGAACTCCATGTAGTTCGAGACACGAAAAAGTGTGGGTCATTTTCTTTTACTTTGAGAGCATTGATTCGAACATGGTTTTGTAAGTTAAAAAGAAAGACAATCTCTTTTTTTTCGAGAGTTGACGTGAGCTTTCATCACTCAATTCTTGGGTGGTTGGGATCAGAAGAAGTCGCTGACACAACTGCTTACAATTAAGCAGAGATCGAACGAAACCCTACGAGAATATGTGTCACGATTTAATAGTGAGGTGTTGCAGATTGAGGGTTATACTGACAAAGCGACATTGACAGGCATCATAGCTGGACTTAGAGACGAGAAATTTTTATGGTCATTGGAAAAGAAGGCCCCAACCATCTATGTTTAGCTCTTCACCCGAGTATAGAAATACATGACCGTGGGTGAGTTACTGCATTCAAGGTAAGTGCTAGATGATAAGAACGACCAATCTGACCCTTTGATAGGGAATAACAAGGATGACAATGGCCAATCCGATCTGAAGAAGCAGAAGATTGAGCATCGACTAGAGCATTAAACACGACATGGTCTTCCCTCGAGTAGATACAAACAATATACACCCACTATCGTTCTAGGTGAACAGATTTAGATGGAAGTCTGAGATAGAGAAGTGCTGAAGTGGCCAGAAAAGATGAAGCCAAGGACTCACCGATGAAACAAAGATAAGTGTTGCTTATTTCACCATAATCATGGTCATGCAACTTCTGAATGCTTTGACTTAAAGGAGGATATTGAATTCTTAATCTAGCAAGGACATGTCAAAGAGTTCGTAGGTGAGCCTAGTAGCCATTAGATCGACATATGCTGCAGATATGGTGGCAGGGGAAATAAGAATCGAGATGATGACAATTCCTTACCTTAAAAGATCAAAACCATTTTTCGAGGATCAGCTGGAAAAGAGTCTCGGAAGAAGAGAAAAATCAGCGCACCCATGGCCAAGGGGGCTTTGGAGACCAGAGAAGTGAATTCAAGCACTCTGGTCGAGCCGACCCCACCAATTAGCTTCACGACAGAAGAGATTGTACAGGCTCATCAACCACACAACTATGTGCTCATCATCTCCCTTACCATTGCAAATATTAAGGTTCATCGAATCTTGGTAGATGGAGGGAACTCAGCTGATGTGCTTTCATTGTCGGCCTACAACACAATGAAGCTAGGAAAGGATCAACTAAGAAGCAGTCCAACCCTACTTGTTGGGTTTGGAAGAAAACACATAATTCCAGAAGGAAGAATTGAGATGCCAGTCATGTTCGGTGAAGGAGCAAGCAGCATAACGAAAATGGTGGACTTCTTGGTTGTTGACCAAAACTTGGTCTATAACGTAATACTGAGAAGGCCAACTCTTCATAACTTGGACACAATTGCATCAATATATCACCAGACGATGAAGTTCTCGACTACTCGGAGGATTAAGGGAGAGCAACAAGCATCCCATGAATGCTACTACATAGTTCTAAGAGACGAGGTGACAACTCAGGGAACCAATGTTTTGGTAACAAAAGCGATGGTTAGTCCAATGTGAGCAAAGGAAAGGTCGAGCTATTCTTAAATGATATGACACTTCTAGACACACACAAAGCCCGATGTCTCACCCAGTTTGCAAACTTTAGTAGTTGGATTTCCTTTTCGTTCTCTACATGTAATTTACAAAGTTAAGCAAGAAATAAATAAGTATTTTGTCTCAAGCACTGTACCTAGATGTATTTTAGTTAGACAATATTCAACATGAGTTAAGGGCTGATAGTGCAATATAAGCGTGGGGTTTTCTGAAGAGAAAAATTAGGTGGTGAGTCTAGCCTAGTCAGGAATGCCAAGTCCAAAGTCGAGCTGAGCCCAAAGTCTTAAGCTGAAGAGGCTCATCTAGAAAGGTCAACCAAGTCCGGATTTGTTCTCCTAAGTAAAAATATTTTTTCTCCCTTGAATTTATACTCCTAAATGGGGTACGAAGAAACAAGATTAACCCATGGTAGCCAGAAAAAGCTGCAAACGCCACATGGGAGTGGGGGCTACTGTTATGGGTAGAAAAATGAGATATAGGTTAAAAGAGACTTAGTTAACAAAGGTTGAGCCAAAGATTAATCTCTTTGAACCGAGAGAAGCTTGGCCCAAGTAGGCAGGCTCAGATAGCTTTGGAAAAGTTAGGCCCAATTTGAGCTTAGCCTAGGAAAGAGAGCTCGGACAACCCACTTACAGAGAGAATCAGTCAAACTAACCTCCTGAGAAGGAAGTAGCCGAGCCACACTCTACGAGGGACTAGTCAGTCGAGCCAACCTCCAAGGGTGGTTGATTGCTAGTAACTACACTTGGGGTGATCGGTTGGCTAGCCACCACCACCTCCAACGGTGGCTGGCTGAGTGAACCACCTCTATAGCGCAATATCTAACACCGTTACTATTGTCCAACATCGGTTTCTTGTGCTATTCAATCTATGATACCTGTAATTGATTGCAAGGCAGCAGTTACGAAGTCTACAACCTATCAGCATCCCTATAAATGAAAGAGAGAAAGACATGTTGAAGGCAAGCAACTCAATCTACTCTTTATGCTAACTCTTTTCCTAAAACTTGTGCTAACTTGAGTGTTAGAGTGTTTGTGTCTTAACACCAGATGGGAACGTAGTTTTTTATTTTGCAGGTGCACACTCATTCGTCCTAGCTAAACAAATTTACTATTGAGCTGGATTTGGGCATCAACATAGATTTAAGAGTATTGCAATACCTATGGAAGTTTATGGTCCAATTTGATGAACTTAAAAGCTCAAAGTGATAGTGGTTAAGTAAAAATTGATTTTTTGTTTCCTTTTTATTTTTATTACAATTATCTCTAAAGACTAGCTAATCGATTTTTGGATTAAAAAAGGAAACATAAAAAGAAAAAAAGTAAAGAAAAAGAAGAATTAAAATTCTTTTAGGATTCCTATTCCTAAGTCCTAATAGAACTACACATCTCCCTATAAATAGCCATCTTCACGTACTTTAATTTCAAAAATCAGTGATTCAAAGTGATAGCTCTGTTATACAATGGCAGTTACAATTAAATCAGTTTTCGCTCTTGCCTTTCTTTTGTTCTTTCTTCTTCTTCTTCCTTCTGCATCCAATGCTCATCCGCTCAAGGCCTACAAGTTCGGCATGATTTATCAACTTCAGAACTCCATATCCGATATTGGAAACCTAATTCGATAATCTCTCTCTAACTTCTTTATAGAACTTTGGTATGGAAACAAGAGTTAAAGGAAGGCGTCCCTTCTCCCTCCGAAAATAAAATGAAATCAAATAAAAATTGGTTTGTAGATGAAAAAGATAGAAGAAGATGATAAAATCTTCGATTGCAAAAGGCCTTGTCCAGGCTCTGATACCATTGGCTTGCTTGCTTCAAGGATAAAAGGATCTTTACAACCTAAGGCTCAAAATACTCAATGAATATTACAGGATGAACACTACAGGTGATGTTCTTTGCTTGAACTTTGCCTTTTACGCGCACTTTCTCTTTATACTAAAAGCTAGAAAGATAAGATAAAGAAAAGATAGGATCGAATCTATTTTCGATAAGATCGTATCTCTAAAGCTAAATTATTACAACTTAATGATTGCTAAATGACAAAAGAAATAATTTTAAACCTAATTATTACAAAATGACAAATAAAAATTAAATAGTACAACTTTTACAAAAGCCAAAAGTAAATAGTAAAAAACAATTCTATTAGTAGGCTATCCGAGATTCCTTCAAAAGTTAAATTATTGATGTAGCTTTTCTTTCTTTAATAAAGAGACTTTATTAAAGATGATGTGAGTCTTCATTATTGTGGTATTGACTGGAATTTCTACTCAGCGTATGACTAACAGACGTATTACGGAGTTCTTCGGTCTTACACACTTATGCTGCCGTGAACAATCCAACTGCTAGTGAACACATACACTATTCAGAGCATAAATACTTTATCTTGACTACCATTTTTTAGACTTTGTCGATAGAATTGTCGTTGCTTCAAATAATTCGATCTTGATGTCCTTCTGATGGCTTCATGACAGAATACGCGTATTTACTTGTATAATCTACAAAATTTATATACGGATTATACATAGACAAGAATATACAAGATATGTGCAAGAAATTGAAATGCAACAAAGAAGATATACAAATTTACAGAGAGCTAGGCCCTCCCTTTCTTTTCTTTTTTTATTTTATTTTATTTTAAAAAATTACTTAGTCTTCTAGGTGTAGACTACGGGTGTTTGTTTATGTTTTCACATGTATTGTGAATCAAGAAAATGTTCACA
>JAOANK020000071.1:386795-411938 GCA_026257165.2 Telfairia occidentalis
AAGTCATTTGAACGTTTTATGCATGCATGATTGTAACGATTCTAGGAAATTGAGTCTTAGAAAGTCGGGTCGTTACACAGCCACTCAATAATAGAAAGTGCAAAGTTTGCACTTCTCCATTTTGAGTGTGTATAGAAGTGATTCCTTTAATGTGCTGATTCGGGACTTAGATAACAGGGCATCCGCCTTCTTGATATCCCAAAAAGGATTTTCCCATGATGAGATTCATGAAAGGCTATCCATTAGAGAACTAGTGGTACTTAAGGAGTGAGAGGTGGGGCTAGATGCAAAACGGTAATTTCACCCAACTGAAACCACAAGTCACTTTGTGAATGATCAAATGAACTATGATGGTTATATTCGTAGACATAACTCATCTACAGTGCGAGAGTGCAACCTCTAGTTTATAGTGGAGTTACATTGGGTTAATGGTGGAATTAGTTAGTTGAAGAGTTTGACCAACTAATCTTAACCATTGGAGCTCAAAGTTGTAGGTCCATAAGGTCCCCTTGCTAGCTCGTTACCTCTGCAACGAATAATTGATAGAGAGAAATTTAAATAATAAAAGTTATTTCATCTTTTAATTAAATTATTTAATTTGGATATTAATAATAAATTAGATTTATTATTAATTAATTACAAATTGGATAATTTAATTTGAATAATAATAATAAATTAGATTTATTATTAATTACAAATTAAGATTAATTAATTTGGCTCATAATAATAAATTAGATTTATTATTAATAAATTAAAAATTGGGCTAATTGGACTTTGAAGTCCAATTGGATAGTTGGACCAACTTTATGCCCAATTAGATTGGAAATGAGTCCATTGAGTTTTTGAAGTCCAATAGGGCATAACTCAGTGTTAAGGTCCATGGAAGAGTCCACGCACCAAAACCCATGAGATGAAAGATAAACAATTAATTATAAAAATTAAAAAGAGTTCTTAATTTTCATAATTAAATTAAAGCCCTTGGGGTCAATATAAGAAAACTTATAGTCAAAACCTAAGAGAGTATGTCATGACCTCCCTCTCCTTCCAAGAGCAAGAAGAAAATTTGTTTTCTTCTAAGTTCACCCAAAAGGTGCCCACACACCAGTTCATAGCAGATCGAAGATAGCTTGGAAGATCATATAAAGTCCCATAACGATCTATCCCACAGGTAAGTTTTTTCAAAAATTATTTTTTTTGTAAAAATCTTTTTAATCAAAAGTTGCCATTGCGATCTATGCTCTATAATCAATGCACCCGCTCTCGCTGCACTGGGTTCTAGATCGGATTCGAGTAAGTTTCCGACAGACATGAATGGCGACTTGGTGATGGAGTTAAAAAAAATAGAAAATGTCTTTCTTTCCTTTTACACTAATTTGTTTCATGCTTCTGATATGAATGTGCAAGATATCGATGAGATTTTGTTTGCAACACCTGTTGTTGTAACAAGGAAAATGAATGACATGCTAGATTAGGAATTCACAGGAGAAGGTTTGGACAACTGTAAAGAAAATGAACCCTACTAAAGTCCTAACCTCAAATGGGCTTCCTGCACCATTTTACTAGAAATATTGGAGCATTGTGGGAGAAAATGCTACGCAGGCTTGTCTTCAATGTCGCAATACAAAATAGGTGTCAGATTCACTGAACTGCATTACTCTTGTCCTCATCCCCAAATACAAAAATCCAACCATGGTGAACGAATTTTGATCTATTAGTCTTTGTAACGTTTGCTATAAAATTATTTCTAAAGTTCTAGCTAATAGGTTAAAGTCTATTCTTGATTTTATCATTTATGGTCCTTGTGTGGTTGTTGATTTTGAATGTTTGCATCATATTAAAATTTCTTCTGCTAAAAAAGGTTATGTCCCTCTAAAATTTAATATGAACAAGACTTACGATAGAGTAGAATAAAATTTTCTTCGTAGTATGATGCATAGCATGAGTCAGAACTGGATTGATAGAATTGGTATGTGTATTGAGTCGGTCTCTTTTTCTATATGGGAGAAAATACGATGCCCTTTGTGCCCAAACATGAACTTAGGCAAGGGGATCCTCTACCTCTACTTTTTTCTTATTTGTGTAGAAGGGTTATCAAATCTTCTCAAAAGAGCTGTTTTAAGTAAGAAGATTTCTGAGATTAAGATTGCAAGACATGCTCCTACTATTCTCCATTTGTTTTGTAGATGACAACCTGTTATTTCTTAGGGCTAATAGAGAAGAGTTTATAAAGATGTAGAAAGTATTAGGTGTTTATGAAAGGGCCTTTCAGTTAGGTGATAATTTTTGACATGTCAACTATAACTTTTGGAAAGAAAGTACCAGTGATCACACAACAATCATTAGTTGATACACTTCATGTGCGATGGTCATAGATCACGAGAAGTACTTGAGAGTGCCCTCCTCTCTCATCAAATAGAAGAGAGTCTTTGAATTACCTTACAGAAAAAGTTGTGAAGGTTCTTCAGAGGTCAAAGGGTAAACTATTCTCAAAGGTTGTAAAAGAGGTCCTGATTGAAGCGGTGGCATAGGCGGTGCCCACTTACACCTTGAGTTGTTTCAAACTACCTCTCAGCTGTTGTTAGAAGATTAATCGAATAATAGCTCAATTTTGGTGGGGTAGTTTTGACGCAGGCCGTAAAATTTTATCGGTCGACTGGAAAACAATGACAAAAAACCAAAGAATAAAGGTGGTTTAGGCTTTCAGGATATCAATAAATTTAATCAAGCTAGCCCTTCTTGCTAAAAAATTCTTGGCGTATAATAAAAAGACCCAACTCTCTGTTAGGCCAAATGTTGAAAGCAAAGTACTCCCCATAAGACATGTTTCTTCTATCCCATCTTGGTAATAGACCTTCATATGTGTGGCAAAGCATCTAGTGGGGATGTGAATTGGCAATTAAAGGAGGTCAATGAAGGGTGGGTAATGGCTCTTCAATCAATATTTATGATGACTAGTGATTATTTGAAGACAAAACTTTTAGGATTTTGTCACTACTGAGGTCTCTAACTATTACATTTGTGGCAAAGTTGATTAGTTTCGAGGGGGGATTGACACAACAACATTATCAGAAATATTTTTCTTTGAGGATGATGCTAAGCTAATTATGAGTATTCCATTAAGTAGAACTATTCTCGAGGACTCATTTATTTGGTACTATGATAAACGGAGAACTTACTCAGTAAAAAGTGGTTATAAGGTGGCAATGGATGATACATCTATTGATGATTCCTCAAATGGAGATATCAGATCAATGTGGTGAAAATATCTTTGGCTGCTTGACATTCCTAAAAAGATTAAAATCTTCATACAGAGAGCTTATCTTAACACCCTACCAACCAAACTCAACCTCTGCAGAAAGAAAGTAATGCACACAACGAGTGCCCACATTGTAAAAGTGAAG
This sequence comes from Telfairia occidentalis, assembly GCA_026257165.2. Classification (NCBI taxonomy): domain Eukaryota; kingdom Viridiplantae; phylum Streptophyta; class Magnoliopsida; order Cucurbitales; family Cucurbitaceae; genus Telfairia; species Telfairia occidentalis. The sequence continues at coordinate 390,197 of JAOANK020000071.1, forward strand.
TAGAAACTGAACTTTATGCTTTGTATTTTTGAAAGAAAGTTCAACCATATTGGACCCAATGGAGTCTTGCTTCTCATCTTTTGACTGATTGGTATGACAATTTGACCTCTCTATTTTGTAGCGCAATAGGTGAGATCGGCAAGGAGAAATTGAAGATATTCACCATTGCACTATAGACCATATGGAACAACAAGAAATCAGTTGGTATTTGACAAAGAGCAAATTACACTTGTGGACCCCATCCAAAGGGCACTGGCGTATGTAGAAGAGTGGAAAACTGGTCTTGAATCACTCAGGTTGACTTTGTCGATCGTTTGTGCAGTGTACAGACATGTGACGAGTGGAGACTGTCGAAGCAACCTTTTTACAAATTGAACTTAGATGCAGCTTTGTTTGAGGGGCAAGCAGGGTTTGGAACCATCATTCTTGACATGAACGACGATGTTCTATTGGTAGCATACTATCTTTCTGGACAAGTTGAACTTGTAGAAGCCATGACCCTCAATGAAGGAATCAAGTTAGCACATGAAGTAGGAATTCAACCTCTTTGGGCTAAAATAGACCTGAGATGGTATGAAATCTTGTTTAGGGCAATGATTGTTTTGATTAATGAAACACAAATGATTATCGAGGAAATCAAAATGAATATCAAAGATAGGGTTGTGGAAGACATTTCCCTTGTCAGGTGCAAGTAGAATGAAGTGACAAATACTTTAGCAACTCAGGTTAAAAGATACCAATCCGTACGAATTTGGCTGGAAGATTACCTATCTTGGGTCTCGAGTGCGATTTGCACCGATGCACCCATTTTAGTCTTATTTGTTTCTAGCTTTTTCCTTGTACTAAAAAAACATCTTTTGAATTCCCCCATTCTTCTTTTTGGGTTCCTCTAGCCTCAATTTTTCTAACTCATTTATATTAAATGATAGACTTAATAGAGAAATATCAATATAATAAAGATGAAATTGACCATTTTTAGAGATTATAAATGAAATTGATAATGTCTAATAAATATGGAGGTAGAGATTTAAACCTCCAATTTCAAGAGAAGAAATAAATGTTTTAACTACTGAAGTTGCTCATGTTGTACTCGAGAATGTCCTAAAAGATTAAATACCACTATTTACATAATTAATGAACCTTTTTTATGGAGTTGAGAGATCGAACCATCGCTTATCAATGAACCATAAAAACATTACAAGGCAACATGTAAAAACAAAAAGAATCCATTGTTAATGTTTTCCTATTTTTATCCATGACAAAAGCTAAAAAAAAACCAGAAACCACTTTAAAAGCAACCCTAGTTCAACTTCAATAAACAAGAATAAGAAACAAATTAGGAAAGAAAGGAATGTCAAATAAATTTGGAAAGCAAAAAGTCGAAACCTTGCAAAGGTCAAGCGTTCATACCCACTCCCCCAACAAGGAAAGATTCTCATTGGATTCGGATCCAAAGAAGTCTGGACAAGACCCGTTTTCCCCCTTGACCCAGATCCGAATTCATCCGGGTCGAGAGTGAAACAAAGGTAAAGTTCTGCCTTTTTTTCATTTTTCCACTCTCCCACTCTCTCCAGTACCTACCCTCGCTTTTACGCCTACAGGGCAGCCGGTAATTCTCCTCCCGGCTCTTTCCGGGACTCTGCCACCGCCATTTTTTCCGATTTACAGTCCCCAAGCCCTTCAATTTCCCAGCCGATCGGCTCCCAAAACTAGGTCCGGCTGCGTGGGTTGTTGATTCTGAAGCTCAAGGTCGTTTAATTGCACGGTACTCGGTGTTGTTCAATGGGTTCGACTTCTTCAGGTGTGTTTCCTTTGTAGTGGGTAATTTTGTGTTTGTTTGACTGGGAGGAAGATGGTAATGAGCTTATTTTTTCTTTCTAGTGAACCTCCATTTTGGTGGTATGTGGTTGTTGTCCTGTTTGGTTGAGCTGGTCTTTTTGTTTTACGGAATTATTTTGCGCGTCGAAGTCCTGTTTTCCATGGATTAGTTATTGGAAGGTGCTTGGGATGCGTATTTGCGAGAGCTTTCAAAACGATGCCATATAACTGGTTTATGTATAGGAGAGAGATTCATGTGTTAGTTCTGATTGTTTAGGGTTTCTGAATGGTGATTTCTCTGCTCTAAATTGTTATGTGTTTATGTCGATTGGGAATTGTGTTTAGTTTTGACATATTGAGGAACGGTAATATTTAATTGATGCTGCATAATGCGTGTGATTTTGGTTTTGTATTGTAGTCTATACTTGACATGTAGCATGCGGACATTAACTTAAGATAATAATCTTTGAATCTTCACGTTTACCTTTTCAAACTTACAATGCAATTATGCCATTCGAATACTTCTCTCCATTAAGACAGTAACCCCTTTTGTCTGCTGGGATGTTTGGAATTCATCTATAATATTTTGGTTCTTGTGTTTAACTCCACAAGATCAGTTCGGACTTTAAAGAAAAAATAATCATTACAAAAGGCTTTCTATATGAGGCTGGGAAATATGAGTATTGAACTGCATATACTGATAATATTTGTGATGATCCTGCAAAACATGGAAATAGGTGAATTTATAATGGCTGTTATTTGTTTTAAAGCATGCTCAAATGAAGTTATTCCTTTTCCTTCTAATTATGTTGCCTTTATCTTGTGTGGTGTCTTGTCTAAATTTTAAAACTCTGTACTTGAAGGTTGTAGTAGCATATTTAATATGCTATAGAGCATCTTTCCACAAACTCAACAAATTACAACTGGGGATTATTTTGCATACGTCAATGTCCCCTGAAGACTAATGGAATGATGGACTGCTTTTATACTGTAAGCTATCCGAATGGTAAGTCTGCTGTCCCTGCCAAGGCTGAATTCTTAATTTGTAGATGACTCTTCTGCTATCATCATGTTTTTATAATTAAGCACTTCTATTTGTTCCACTTGTTTTATGTTATACCTGTTTAAATGATTAATTTATGAATTTTATGCTTCATGTTCCAAATATTATGTTTCCTCCCATTTAGTATTGACTTTTTTAATAACAATGTATACACACATTGATAAACTATGAACCAGTTGGCAATTTAGTAACATTTGGTATTTGGCGAACTGCATTTGATGTAGAATTGTTTTGAAGGAATTTCTTTAGCTTTTTTTTTTTTTTGGTAGTTACCATTCAAACAATTACAATCAATGTTTAAAAGTTCTTTTATTCTTACACCTTGAGGTTCACCTTGGGATTTTAACCCCAATGCGCACACCTTCTTTGAATCATCAAAGGCTTACAACCTTTGTGGGAAGGTACTGAGGCTTGGAATCTTTGCCCATGATATGATAGTTTCAAGAATTATATTAATTTGCGGTATATTCATCAAAAGGATGAAAGATCATGATCATGTATGTAATGCTAATACACTATAAAACATAAAAAAAAGTAATGAAAAAAAAATTAAATGACTTTTTAAAATCTTTATTTAAGAAAGTAATATGTGATAGATGTGGATATTTGTTGTACTTTTATACCGTCATTGTGTTCGCAAGATTTTGTTATACATCTTGTTTCAATTTTTCTTAGACTTATGCCTCATCACCTCGAGGCTTATGTCTTGTCTCTTTTAGGATAAAAAGTCTCAAACATTCCTTGACATTGTTAATTGATTGAATACATATCAAAACTGTTAAACTGCATAAAATCAGTGAATTTAAGCTTTCATTTTTTCAATGAAAGCTCATAAAAAAACAGTTAAGCTTTTAGGTTATAAATGCATTTTTGTGGTAATATGATATTGCACTAGAAAAGACGATTTTAATATTTCATGATGCTATCTCATGCCAACGCATGCATAATTCCTCAGAATAGTGGAATATGCATACTGAATGCTGGTTGTTACCTTATTTCAGGTAATATGTGCCACCGATTACTATTGTTTGTCATCTGGATATCCAGTTTTCATGATGGAGTTTCCTTACCAACTGCGGTTCAGCATAGTCTTGTTTCTTCTACGAGGGAGCAGGCTCAGTCACCTAGTAGTGTGGTCTTTGATCCTATAGAAATATCACCTGCAGTTATCCCACAGTACCCATATCCCAATGAATCTTTGCCTCCTATGTATCCAACTTTTCCTACAAGATATGAACCAGTTTTAACTGGGAGATGCCCTGTAAATTTCTCTGCTATATCAAATGCTATGGACAAAACAGCATCAGATTGTTCTCAGCCTATGGCAGCACTTGTAGGAAATGTTATTTGCTGTCCGCAACTAAGTAGTCTGCTTCATATATTCCAGGGTTTCTACGGCTTAACTTCTGATCAGCTGGTTTTGCAAGAGGCAGTTGCTAATGATTGTTTTTCAGATATCATTAGTATCTTAGCCAGCAGAGGAGCTAATCAGACAATACCCTCTCTTTGCTCTGTCAAATCTTCAAATCTCACTGGTGGATCATGTCCAGTGACAGATGTCACGACATTTGAAAAATCAGTTAATGTAAGCAAATTATTGGATGCATGTGATACTGTTGATCCTCTTAAGGAGTGTTGTAGACCAATATGTCAGCCTGCTATCATGGAGGCTGCACTTCAGATATCCGGGGGGCAATTTTTGACTGATACAAGTAGTAATGTTGCAGGGGAGCCTAATCATATTGATTCACTAAATGATTGTAAAAGGGTTGTTTATTCATATATTTCTAGGAAACTCTCCTCAGATGCTGCCGACACTGCATTTCGAATATTATCTGCCTGCAAAGTTAACAAAGGTTTGATGTTTATTAGTGTTTTCTTTTTCTATTTGATCTTTATATCTTCACTGGAGTGCTTATATCTATTTATTCGAAAAGATGAATTTTTAAGTATGTGAATTCCATTTTATGGGATGTAGAATGTAAGACTAGAGCAAATTTCTGCACCTTTCACACACTTGCAATCCGTCATTTTTTGGTTGATTACATATTCAAACAAATTTGTTGAAAGCTTTCTCGGAAATGAAGCATACTGCATTATATCGAGTATTTTTTTGTATTGACTTGATCAATGCATGTAATCCAGTTTTGGGCTTTTTTGTTTTGATAATTTAATATCAACTAGTAATTGTTGGTTGTGCCTTTTTTTCCCTATTTGTTGTTACGTATATCATTCTTAAATAGAGTCTATCAAACACAACAATAAGAATTTGACCATTGAAACATGAGCTGTTGCAGAAGCTCCCTTTTCATGGATATACCTTATCCTGGAAATAGGATGGTGGGTTGAGCGTCTGATTGCTTACTTTTGTAGACCAGTTAGCTGTCTAGCCTTGACATATAATTCACATTTGGAATTTTGTACATTCGAGCAAAGAGTTGAATTTACTGTGGCTAAACTAAATTGCTAGACGTGCCTGATGTGTTCATTACTTCTTTTTAGATATATTTTATAGGTTGCACAATTATTTCTTTCATTGTTCTTGAAATTCGTCTCAAAGGGGAAAAGAAAAAGAAAGAAAGATAAGCCCAATTAGGCCATGAAACTAAATAATTTTTTGGTTATTTTAGGGAAACGTACAACCACAAAGCAACCTGTCATGTGTCTTCGGGTTCAGCTGATTGACCATTTTTCTTATAATCTTCTTTGCCCTTTCCTGTTCACAGAACGTGCCTGTCAAAATTTAGACTATCACTTGACCTTCTCTTATTCCTACACCATGCTTTCTAATTTGAAATCAGTATTGTCTGTGCACTGTGCAGTTTGTCCTTTGGATTTTGAGCAGCCTTCAGAAGTAATTAAAGATTGCCGCAACGTTGCTGCTCCTAGTCCTTCATGCTGCAGCTCATTGAATACTTACATCGCGGGGATCCAAAAGCAGATGTTAATTACAAATAAACAAGCTATAATCTGTGCAACAATGTTTGGATCCATGTTGAGAAAAGGTGGGGTTATGACAAATGTTTATGAGCTGTGTGATGTCGATTTGAAGGATTTCAGCATTCAAGGTAATAATACTACTGCATTATTAATCCGATTTCCTCCATCATCATCGCTTCAATCTTATCTAACATTCTGATTGATTTTGTGCATCTGCGTGGCATCTGAAATACAGCCTATGGACAGCAAGGTTTGCTATTCTTCTGTTTTTCATCTTTTTTCCTTATTACAGTGATTGATGCTCTCTCTCTCTCTCTCTCTCACACACACACACACACACACAGTGAACCCATGAATAAAGGACTGTTGGAGTTGTTTCCATTATTCACTTTGACTTACTGCACCTTACCTTAAATTTGCCCCTTTTGCCTAGGGTCAGGAATGTGAAGTCCAGAAATATTTCTTCAAAATTTTTCTTGCTTGTCAATTGAAAATATCCAGATAGGTAAGTAATTTAAAAAAAAGGCAAAATTACATCAAAGATTGGATAATAAAGAAAGAGAAGATTGAATTGAAAGAATGTGTCCTTAATAAAAGGCCTATAGTAGGGCACCACATTGCTTATCTAAAGTAATATTTGAAAGATTGAATGACACAAAACGAATTTAATATTAGGGAATTTATGGTTGTGATTCAATACATTTCAATTGAGTCACACCATCTTCTTTTTGTTTCTATTTCAAAGATAATTGATAATGAATTATTGCATTACAAAAACGTGTTGAAAATTTCTGTCTCGATTCTTTTCCAAATTTTAGGATGTCTTCTTCGGAGCCTGCCTTCGGATGTGGTATTTGACAACTCAACAGGCTTTAGTTTTACTTGTGATTTGACTGACAACATTGCAGCACCGTGGCCTTCATCGTCCTCAATTTCGACATTGTCTCTTTGTGCGCCTGGTAATTGATCGAAAAAGAGATTTATTTTGCTCTATTGCTTATTAAACTTACAAGTTTGACATAAGATTTTATTGGTCGATACGTTTGACATTGTCTTTGACTTGTTATTTACTTGCACAGAGATGTCATTGCCTGCTCTACCAACCTCAGAGACTAAGAAAAACCATGGTGGGTGCTGTAGGGAGTTTTTCTTTGGGAATCATTGTCTTTATGATATATTATTATGATGAGAAGGATAGGATGCAAAGCAGTCTTTTTTTTATTATTATTTATATATATATATATATGAGGGATAGGATACAAAGTAATTGGAACCACCCGCTGGTGTAAGCATGTGAAGGTTATTTTGTCTAGTAATCAAATTGGAATGGCCTTGATATCAAATATATCTACTTCTCCTCTAGGAAGATTTTAGAGCTTTGTTTAAGAAAGTATGGGATCTTGGAAAATCAAATATCAGGATTAAAATGATCTTTAGTATAAAAAAGCTTGGATTCAATTGCTGAGTCCAAATTATGAGAGTAGTACTTTTTAAGTAATAGTTTTTCTAGGACTTTGAGATGAAATACTGATTTAGTGATCTCAAAAATCTTAGTTATACGTAAATAACATGAACGCACTTTTATGAATCTAAAAGTGATATCAACCTTTCATTGAGGCTTCAAGGATCCTATATATTTACTTATTTTAGAAATCTTTGGTATGATTTTTGGAATATGGAAAAATGCTTTGGGTGAATTAAAAGTATTTTTCAGATTCTTCATGGTATTTGGTTATATTGTCCAAATTTATTGTCGAAATTTGATTCAAGTGCTTATAGAAAAACTGTATGCTTTTGGAGTTACCTCAAACTTTAGTTCTAGCTATGGTTGTAGTGAGAATTTGGAGATTTGGTTTCCCCTTTTTGGTTTGTTTGTTTGTTGCTTACATTTGATGCTAAGACTGAGTTGTTTGTGTGAAATGGTATAATGTGCAGGCCAGCGTGAGGAAGGATTGGATTTCCCAATGCCCATTTTTTTATTTTTTATTATGGTCAGTGCATTTTTGTACTGAGTTAGATTTAGATGGGTGTTGTTGGATGATGCTTGGGGGCATCTTGGGGAATTTTTACTGTGGATTTTTGTATGTATATTTTGAGTCTCTGTATAGTAGTAGCTCTTCTTTTTTATCTTCTCTCTCTCTCTCTCGCTCTCTCTCTCTCTCTCTCGTTGCATACTGTAGGAGGGTTATGTTGCATGTTATGACTTCAGGTTATATTATATTCCATTTTTTTAAAAGTTCAATCTCACCCTATTTGGTAAAGATAGATGTCCAGCAGATTTAATGCATAATAGTTCTTAGATTTTTTACTTTTGGAACCTATGTTTTCAGGCGTATAAATTAAGAGGTTTTTTTTTGTTTCTCGTATTCTGCATCTTTGTTGAGAAAAAAAAAAATCAACTCGGGGATGTGAATGAATGTTTATTCTAAGTTTTTAATTTCATCAAATGGGGCGTTCGATTTGGACAAATGTTCCAACTTCTTATCTTATAATCAATAAATGTTGCAACTTTTGTCTAATATTAGATTTATGTAAAATTAATAACATAAAATATGTTAACAAACTAATTAATAATATTTAAAAGTGTATCAAATATTTATTTAGTAATAACTACCATCTTTATTGTTTATAAACACACTTTGAACAACTTTTTAAATTGAGATTTAATTTCTAAATCTATAATTAAACACATATCTGAAAATATAGAATATAACTTGGTTTTTATTTTTAATTTTTTGAGCACAACTTTGTTTTTACTGAAACTTTCCTTTTAGATCACTAATCAATGCATCTTAAATATTTCATGTTACCCTTACATGATGAATGACTATATTTTGCCAAAATTCAACCATACTCCAATATTGTCAAGTTTGAGGCCACTTCAATTGGGTTCCATATATGCACGTGATCAAGACCTTGTGAATCATCCTATCTCAGCTTATCGAAGACTCTATTTATCATGGTCAACTCTCAATGGTTAATGAAATTGTTAATTGATTTCTATTACTAATGCACACTTTGCAAGAGGTTAGATATTCTAATTCCTACATGTTGTTGAACTCTAATAGCAGTCCAAAAGTGCTATTCTAGATCCTTAAATCTAGTGGTTTTGTGGGCTTTCAAATATACTTCGATGATGTATTTATTGAATTTATAGGAATCGAGCACTTTGAGGCGAAAATATGGATATGGGTAAGTTCGAGTTGAAAAATGAGCCCAAAAAGAACAAAAACAAACAAGGAACGAAGAAATGGAAGCCAAAACATGATTGGCGTCTCAACGCCCAAAAGAGTGGACACCCGCGTGCGCCCCTGTCAAACACCGCCCAGCGCAAGGCCTTGACCGTTCAACGCCACACAGTGTGTGAGCGACGCTGCCCTTAACGCCATGTGCCCGTGCGCCCCTTGATCGCACGCCCACTGCTCACCGCACATGTGCAGCATCTCGACGCTACTGCATTTTGACCGCACATGTTGAAATGAGCGTTTTGATAAGTGACTTCGAACCAGAATTGAGACCCTAGCCCTAGCGTCTCGATGCTATTGGCAGAATTGCTATATAGACCTCTTTTTGCTGCCAAGGTTTGGAAGATGTCGTTTTTTGTGAGATTTTCGACAGAATTACATAGAGAATACGGGGATTTACTATTCTAGAGCGTTTGGAGATTTTTGGAGTGTTTGTGATTGAGTTTTTACACCTTGGGAAGCATGCCTATGGCCAAAAGGCGTGGATTCTTCTGGGAGTTCTCTCTCTTCTCTTAGACATTTGATGTGTCTACGAGATATCGAGTAGGGAATTAATTGTGAGAGTTGGTGGACCTCGAGAGGGAAAAACCCAAGTCAATCAACCTTAGGCTTAGAAAGTGTGTAATTAATTGCATCCCATAAGTTAATTAATTATTTAATTATTTTATTCACCATACCAACACCCTAGAACCTCATTTCTATTGATTTTCTCACCGTTAGCATGTCTCAATTTATTGTTATTTCTTTTTATAGCGTAGATTCGTTACATGATACTTGGTTCCCTAAATAAAATTGAAAGAATAAATTAATAACTAAGAAAATTAGAACTTCAATTCCCAAAGGACGATACTTGGTCTTAGGGCCATTTTATATTACAATTTGACCCGTACAATTGTGGTTACATTGTGGTGCGATTAAGTTTTTAGCACCATTGCTGGGAAATCAATATATTTAATTTTCTTTTTATTAAGGAGTTAGAGTAAATCTTACTTTAAGGTGTATTTTTTATTTCATATTTTTCTTTTCTCTTTTTATATTACTTTTTGGTATATGTGACCTGTGCGAGGCACTGGTCTTGTTCCATTTGACCCAGAGACTAAACGTACTTGCAGGAGAAACCTTAAAGAACAAAGAACAGCACTTGAACCGATGGCCGAGCAAGAAGGTGAACCGAAGACGATTCTTGATTATTTTTAGTATAAAGTTCCTAATGCTGAAAATATCACAAATTGGGACGAGCTAGCTCAAGCTTTCCTCAACAAATTCTTTCCCCCTACTAAGAACCAGAAGTTCAAGAATGAGATCAATAACTTTAGACAAGCTAATGACGAGCAGCTTTATGAGGCATGAGAAAGATTTAAAGAGCTGCTGCAAAAATGTCCACAACACGGCTATCCAGATTGGCTTCAGGTACAATATTTCTACAATGAGTTAACTAGTACTACTAAGTCAATTGTGAATGCAATTGTAGGAGGGTCAATCTTTTCGAACACACCTCAAGTGGCCCAGGCTTTATTGGAGGATATGGCGACTACAAGTTACATTGGCCATTAGAAAGGTCTACTCCAAGAGTTACAGGGATTTATGGATTAGACGAGGTGAGTTCTCTAAAAGCTCAAATGACAACACTTACTAATACTTTGAACAACCTTGTGATTCTACGGAAGAGCCAGTCAACTGCATCGATGGCAGCATGCAACTCTTACCCATCTTGGGAGAACCAGTAAATGTAACAAGCAAATTACATCAATCGGTCTTATAGGAATCAGTATGGAGGTAGTAGAACCCACTGCCAAACCATTATCATCCAGGTTTGTGTAATCATGAGAATTTCTCTTACACTAACACTAAGAATGTATTGCAAGCCCTTTCGAGTTCTACCTCCCCACCTCAGCAGCAGGCTGAGAAATCTTTGATGGAGGACTTGTTGAGGACCTTTATCACAAAATCGAGGAACAGAACAACAATCTTGGAGAATAGAATGGATAGTCAAGAGAAGGCCATAAAAAATTTGGAGGTCCAAGTTGGACAAATTGCCACTACACTGAGCACTTTGCAAAAAGGTAAGTTTCTTAGTGCCACTGAAGTAAATGCTAGAGGGCACTGTAATGCTATTATGTTAAGAAGTGGCAGAACCTTAAATGAAACTAAAAAATATGAGCCTAAGAAAAAGGAGCTCGAGAGAAAGCTCAAGAAAAGATTGATGAGAAGAAGGATAATGAGAAAATGACTGAGGAAAATAAGGGAAAAGTATAATCATCAAGTTCAGGGAAGTATTATGATTCTCTTCATGTTGATTTGAGTAAACTTCCTTATCCTCAGCGATTTATGAAAAAGGACATAGATGCTCAATTTACCAAATTCTTAGATATTTTTAAACGATTACATATTAACATTTTTTTTTTCAGATGCCTTGGAGCAAATGTCAAACTATGTCAAGTTCATGAAGGAATTGTTGTCTAAAACAAGAAATTTGGGCAGTATGAGTGGGTTGATCTGATAGAGCAATGCAGTGCGTGCCATACTGCAAAAAAGTTACTTGAAAAACTAAAAGATCTAGAGAGTTTTACTATTCCCTGTACTATTGGTAGTTTAGAGATTAATCGTGCTTTATGTGATCTAAGTGCATCTATTAATCTCATGCTTCTATCTATTTTCAGGAAATTGAACTTGGAGTACGTACAACCGACTACCATTCGACTTTAGCTAGCTGATCAATCTGCAACCTTTCAAAAGGTATAATAGAGGATGTGCTAGTAAAAGTTGACAAGTTCATTTTTCCTATAGATTTCATAGTATTGGACATGGAAGAGGACTCGGAGATGTCTATCATATTGGGAAGACCGTTCTTGGCCACTGGAAGAGCCTTAATAGATGTCTAGCAAGGTAGCCTAACCTTAAGGGTAAATGAAGATGAGGTAAGTTTTGACATTTATCGAGCTCCTAAAAGCCATTTTGAGGCGAGTACTTGTTGTAAGTTAGATGTTTGTGAGAATGGTTGTGCTGAAAATATTAATCTTGAAACTTCTGATATATCTGATAAGGAGAAATGCATACTGAACCCCACTTGTGGTAATTTAGGTATTTTAAATGAGAACGTGCATGTATTCCCTGAATATATGCGTCTTTCTTCGACTGTTGTTGATCACCCTGCTATTGAAAATTGTTCTGTGCCTACTGATAATGAGAAAGTTTGTTTGAATGTTAAGCCACCTGATTTAAAGTTGTAACCCCTACCCCCACACTTTAAGTATGCTTCTCTTGATTCTTATACTCATATTGTTATACCTGTTACTGCGAGCAGAGTAGAAAAAAATACTTTTCTGAATGTATTGTGCAGGATAAAGAATGAGTGTGGAAATGAGGCACAATGGATTCAAGATATTGTGATTAAAGAATGAGAATTTGATGTCCAATCCAGTTAGGGACGTTAAACCAAGCGCTTTTTGGGAGACAACCCAAGCATCTTTCCTTTTTCGTTTGTTGAGTTCGTTATTTTTGTTTACTTAGTAGCTTGCTTAGTTCTAATGAATTTCACACATATCTCTCTTTTATTTTTCAGGAGCTATAGCACAATCGTACTCAGTCTTCATGTCTATCGTATAGTAGACCGTCTCATACTCTAGGTCAGTACCGATTATTTTTTTTTTGTTTTGTCTTCTTTTTTATACATTGAGGACAATGCATATTTTTAAGTTTGGGGTGGGGGTGTCTTGAGTACTACGTGTTGATAGGCTAGACTTATAAATTGTGTTCCGAGCTCCTGAGATTTGTGGCTATTTGACGAGTTTAATGATGTTTAGAATTCTGGATAATTTTTTTTTATTTAAGGCATAACATGATTGTTTGTTCGCCCGACTGTGTGCTATAAAGTAGAACTACTGATGTTTGAATGTTGAGGACTATGACTTTCTATGATTTGCTGTGATATGTATGTGCGTTGAAATTGGGAAACTAATACGCATACTTCTAAAGCAAGTTATGTTTGAAATCCCTCTTTGAATTCCTTGTATTTTGAGTACGTAGTCTGCTTGTTTAGAGTCTTGAAGACTTAGAGTGTTGTTAATGAGGTTAGACTTAAGATGTTTCAAAATGGATTGATTATTGGATAATGAACTTCTAACTTAAAGTAGCCTAGGCTAAAAATGAATTTTGCTCAATAAAGTATGTCTAAAGAGGTTCCTCTTCATTTGTTTGGCCCTTAGTCGATGGGGAATGCTGAAAAAAAAAAAACGAAAAGAAAGTGAGTACAGTCCTAGAATAGAGGTGTTGCTCGTAGTTGGATACCCAGCGCCTAGGAAATGGGTGTAAGCCAGAACGAAGGTAGTACATCTTGACTAGACTCCTCTTTTAGACAAATTTGAAATGGAAAAAAAAAAATCTCATCCACCTTAAATTAGAAATACTCACTTGAAAATGGTTTAGTGCCCGAGTAGGAGCAGTTTAGAAAAGACTTCATTAAATGCATTTCAGGCTTGTAAGGATTAGAATAGGTTGGGTTTGTACACACACGCAAGGGTGAATAATATCTGGCTTTCGGCTTTCTTACCAATAGAATGTGCATGAATGTTTCTTTTATTGTGCCCATTACATGTCATTATGCATTGAGTTACGAGTCTAAAGCATGCAAGTATTGAAGTTCTCTTACATGTTTGAATTTTATTTTTGCTCAGGACTAGCAAAACTCTAAGTTTGGGGTAATTGATAGCATTCCAAAAGTGATATTTTAGATCCTTAAATCTAGTGGTTTTGGGGGCTTTCAAGTGTACTTTGATGCTTTATTTATTGAATTTGTAGGAATCGAGCACTTTGACTGGAAAATATGGATTCGGATCAGTTCGAGTTGAAAATGAGCCCAAAAAGAGCAAAAATGGACAAAGAACGAAGAAACGAGAGCCAAAACAAGATTAACCCGAGGGGTAGCGTTGAGACGCCAGCATTGGGCGTCTCAACGCCTAAAAGAGTGGAGGACACTTGCGCGTGCGCGCGCGCCCATGTCAAACGCCACCCAGCGCACACATTTTGCCGCTCGACGTTGCCCTCAACACCATGTACACGCGTGCTCCTCTTGACCGCATGTCTACTGCTTGCTGCACATGTGCAGCGTCGCGAAGCTGCTGCATTTTGACCGCACATGTTGAAACGCGCATTCTGATAAGTGACTTTGAACCAGCGTCGAGACACTGGCCCTAGCATGTCGATACTATCGACATCATTGCTATATAGACTTCTTTTCTCTGCCAGGATTTGGAGGAGGCCGTTTTTGGTGAGATTTTCGATAGAATTACATAGAGAACATGGAGAGTTCATGTTCTAGAGCGTTTGGAAATTTTCAAAGTGCTCAGAATCGAGTTTTTACACCTCAAGAAGCGTGCTTACGGTTGAAAGGCATGGATTCTTTCTAGAGTTCCCTCTCTTCTCTTAGACATTTGATGTGTTCTATTTTTAGAAGATTTTCTGGATTTTTTATGATGCATAACACTAGCTAAATCTCTTAGTTTTAGAGTGTTGGTTATAATGAACTCTTAAATTTATTAGTTTTTCTTGTGGAATACAGAATCTTTACTATTTCTTCTAATTTTCTAGCATTTTATTACTGCATTTGATTGGCCATTGAATCTTTTGTATGTTATTTTTATTATCTTGCTTGAAGGAGAGGTAGTAAATTTAGATGTTTATTTTTCTATGCATGAAAGTGATAGGAGAATTTGCAAGGTCCATGATAGATTATTTTTATGTCACTTTTAAATTTTTATTGCGAGATATCGAGTAGAGAATAAATTGTGAGAGTTGGTGGACCTCCAGAGGAGAAAACCCAAGTCAATCAACCTTAGGCTTATAAATTGTGCAATTAATTGCATCCCATAAGTTAATTAATTATTTAATTTTTTTATTCGTCATACCAACACCCTAGAACCTCCTTTCCATTGATTTTCTCACCGTTAGCATGTCCCAATTTATTGTTTATTTCTTTTTATAGCTTAGACTCGTTGCATGATAATTGGTTCCCTAAATAAAATTAAAATAATAAATTAATAACTAAAGAAATTAGAACTTCAATTCCTAAAGGACAATACTGAATCTTAGGATCGTTTTATATTACAATTTGACCCATACACTTATTTTGTGGTGCGATCAAACTCAAAAAAAAAAAAATGTTCACTCCCATTACCTCTATGTGCCTCCAATTGTGGCCAACCACCAACTTAATTTAGCAAGTAGGATGCCATGTGAAAAACATAGGTCCAAAAATTCTTTGGTAAATCTAAGGGAACGAAAACCTAGTTTAACGATGTGTTTATTTTTTTCCTCTCGATATGATTGTTTTGTTGAGAGATGTACGTCAAGAAACACGATGGACCCATGAGATGCTAGAATGGAAGAAAGTTGACGATATTCACCCATAATCAGTTGTAATGATTTAATAGAAGTATGAAATCGATTTTTAACATAAATCTGAAATTGAAGAAATAGAGAAAGAAAGTCACTATTACTTTGGAGAAAGAAAATTTATGTAAAACGGTTATAATCATCAACAATGAGAAGAAAATAATGATATCTATTAATAAATGTAATTGAGAAGGTCCCCATACATTAAAGTAAATTAAATCAAAAGAAAATGTAGCTTGAGACTTAGACAAAGAAAAAGGCAACCTATGGCTTTTGCCTAGTGGACAAGCCTTATAGAATTTGACTTCATTAGGGTTCGAGACATAGATATTAAAATAATTTAAGAACTCTATGAACTATACTAGATGTTGAATGCCCAAAACGATGATGCCAAACTGAAGGATCTTGAGCAGATGCAAAATTCATCCTAAAATGAGAAAACTAGGGTTGAACAATGGTGGTTGTGTTGATTTTGTATAATCCATCTTCAAGAGTGCCCTAAAGAAGAGGGTTCTTGGTTAGAAGATACTTCATAATAAATAAATTACGATAAAACTCAACAAAACCATGACTGTCATGACAACGTTTAGCCACAATTATAAGATTTTGAGAAAGATTTGGAGCATGTAATATAGAATTTAAAGTGAGAGGACATGAAGAAAAAAGAGAAGATAGGTATATAAGTTAAGAACAATATTTTCATTGGTATGAGATCTTTTGCGTGAAACCAAAAAAACCATAAGGTCTTATGCCCAAAGTGGCAAGATCATACTATTGTAGAGATGTGAAGTTGTCATTTGTCCCTAACAAGTAGTATCAGAGCCATACCCTTAACTTAGGGCCTATTTGGCTCAAGTGTTTAGGGGGAAGTGGGCTTGGGGGGAGTAAGCCCACTCCTCGTTTGGCTCGACGGTTACATAGGGTTTCCCCCACTCCCTATAACTATTCCCCAACCTTCCCTTCACGTAAAGAAGTCCTTCTCCCCACTTCTCCTTAATCCTTTCCACATTTCCCCACTTCCTCTCCTACCTCCCCTTACTGTTTACCACTTGTTCCCACATCACACGTCTCTTCCTCTCCCTCCAACTTCACTATTCTCGATCCCACGCATGACAGCTTTCATTCCTCTCCCCTCACACATGGCTGCCTCATTCTCTCTCACCTCAAGCATGATAGCCTCTTTCCTTCTCCTTCGTTTATTTTCAAAAATCTCAATCTAGGGTTTTTAAAAAGAAACTCCTTTAGTCTTCTCCTTTGTTTGTTTAGATGAATGGGTTCACCCTTACCTTCACTCCTATGTGCATTCCCCTTCGTCTTCTCAAGATCTAGGTATGGACGATGCCCCTCTCAATTCGTAGTATCGTCGTACAAATCTATGAGTTAGGTTTTTGTTTTTGTTTCCCACCCCTCTTTCGTTTTCTCCAAACCTAACCCCTTTTATTTTGTCAAAATCGAAGGTCTAACCCAAATTGACGATTTTGTTCACCCTCCTCTCTGTGTTTCAATTTTTCCTCTAGATCTAGGTATGCACGATTTTGTTCACTCTTCTTTCTGTGTTACAATTTTTTTTCCAGATATGGGTATGCACAATTTTGTTCACCGTCCTTTCTGTGTTACAATTTTTTATTCCTAATCCAAACCTAACTCTCCATTATGTTCACCCTTTATTATGTCTTACGTTCTTTGAGTCAGTAACCCCATCCCACCTTCGATTCTGTTCGATTCTCCTTGCTACTTTGACTAACCTATCTGACTCATTTGCCCCTGTTTTTTTTTATCATTGTTTCTGCATTTGCATTTGCATGCAAGAAAGTGAAAGGGTTTGGTAGGGTGGGTGATGGTTCGTTCTCATTCGCCATGACTCCTTTTGTTGCGTAAACCACCCAATCTGACCCTTTCGCCCTTTTCCCATTTTCATTATTGTTTCTGCATGCAAATACTAACTTTCACTTTTTGGTGTGTCTTTCTACAATGCCCAAAACTCTCTTTATATAGGCCAAGGGGGCTAAAAATAGTGGTAACCAATCACCTAACAAATTTCTAAAAAATAATAAAATTAATTTAATTTGACCAAGGACTCCACAAAACGGGGAAGAAGTTGCAATCCCTTTTGACTTGTGAAATGTCAAAATTATCCTCCAAATATATAGATCTCTTCCATAAAAGAAAAAGTCGAGCTTCAAGGCCGACTTATACAAAATCCTAATACTTCGTAACCTGAATCAAATTAATCATAAATAGAAGAATTTAGCATGAAATCTATTCGTTATGTAATGAATTTGTTTCTCAAATTTAAATTATAAATTATAAATTATAAAATTAAATGTTTTGTAATGAATTTGAATTCTTTTTAACCAAGTTAAGGTTATACACGTTAATGCAATATAATATGTAATAGAGCAGTACAAACAAATTGTGGTAGAAAATGAACTACATTAAAACACAAACATCATTACTCCGAATTAAATAACTTGCACCCCAAACATAGACTAACTATGCACTCCAAGCACAGACTAAACAACTCTCTAGGCAAAATAACTCCCCAGACTAAACAACTTTAGACTTAATATATCAACTCCCTACTCCAAATGTCTCTCAGTCATATCGATAGAATCCTTGAGTGCTGAGCAAGTTGAAAGTAGCTAGCGAGCCTCAAAGACACATAGTCATGTGGAAATCTCTATTTGGGGGAGGCTCGGTGGTCCTTTATTTGAGAGGAGAATTGTTAGAAATGTCAATCACTACTTGTTCACCGACATAATCAAGAGAGAGATTTTAGATGTTGGCCAAATTGGGAGTCATATGGTGTGTTGCTTCCAAATCCATAAACCACACAACAATAGGGTGAAGGTTTTAGTTATCTGTTACAAAGGATTGAAGGGTGGGTTCATTAAATTGATTGAAATAGGCTTGAGGTTGAGGAAATAGATTTGGTTGATATTGTGGATTATTTTAATGATAACATATAAGGGTAAGTGTGCCCAAATTTACCACAAATTTGGTATCAAGGTCGATTGATGGTTGTTATTCCACGTTGCCATTTTTGGTTTGGTGAAAGAAACTATGGTTGTCTTAACAATTCAAGGCTTGAGGTTGGGGAAGGAATAGATGCACTAGAAAAAGATTCAAAGGGTAAAGAGGTACGTAAAAAGTGCCCAATCTTGAAATTCTAACCACGATCTGCCATTGATTAGTGCCAAAATTTTGAAAATCTTTGTAGCTGAAGTAAAACTAAGATTAGCTTGAGCTATATTAAGTTATTGTTTCTCCAAACAAGCTTCATAGGCGAGCATTAAACTACGAACATCCTTTAGACTTGGTCTATCAATTTAATTTTGCATAGTGGTAATGAAGGCATTATATTCTGGGCATAAGCCTTCAAGTATATATCCTAAATGGTCTTTGTAGGACATGGGTTCACTAATGATAAAATTCGTGTGCGATATCATTTATTTGAGCAAGATATTGAGCAACAAAAAGACCATCTTTGTGTACCTTTTGTAATTGAGAGCATAAACCCATGACACGAGATATTTATAGGGTGTTTTCAACAAATGGATGTAATTCACGAGGGAAAAAAATATCTAGTTTAAAATTCAATTATGTGATTAACTAAAAACGAGGATGAAATTTAAGAGGAAAAATCTCTTATGAAGAAAAATCTTTGATTTGAAATTCAATTATATGATTAACTAAAATAAAGTGATGACATCTTAAAGAAAAAAAAAACATTAAATAAGAATGAAAATACTAACAATTTGATTGATTAAAAGCACAAGAAAAAAAATTAAAATTTACCTTCGGGATCTACTTAATTAGTTATGTAAGTACCCATAATGTATATATTAGAAAACATATAAAGTAGTGGATAAAAGTATTTATCAAGTGTATTTATTTTTTTAGTTTAAGAGAAAGAAAATTGAGAGAAAAAATCAATCAAAGCTAGGTCGGTCGATGTAAATCTCATGCGATACCCAATGTGGGTAGTCTTCTATCTAAATGTTAGAAAATCGGTTTCTACATACATGGATCGCCAAACTGTTGGCCACCTCATTTTGCTTTCGTCTGATGAGAGTAATTCCTGTTACTTCCCTGTTTCTAAGCTTCCAATGTCATCAACTATTAGCTGGTTTCGTTATCAAATCGATCTACACCATGTAGAAGGTTTCATAACACTTATGAATAAATTTTAACCTAGATAGGTTGAACGCTCGCCTCAGAAGTTAAGTTGATCCACTCATAGAGTGCCATTGTTCCATAAAAATACGTGGATTATTCAGCAACTAGAAGTACCTTGCTATTTGCGTCGCAGATTATAGTTCCAAAACTTGCTTGCCCATCACGTAATGCATCAAAATTGAGCTTGTAAGTCGAAAATTATGGCGGTCTCCATTGTTCCTCAGTTGCTCGAGCATGAAGAAAGTTCTCCTATTGGTGTTTGATCAGGCCATGACACCATTCTATAGCATAATTCAACACCTTGGATGTGGGGTGATCAGGCCCAACAAAGCGTCACCGCAAGTGTACGGGTGAAGTTGTAATATAAAACAGCCTAAGAGACCGAGTATCGTCCTCTGGGAATCAGATTTTCTAATTTCCTTAGTTATTAATTTATTATTTCAATTTCATCTAAGGAATCCAAATTTCTTGCAACAACAGAAATTAGGAAGCAATTAAAGAGACTCTTAAAGGGTGAAGAAAAACAATGAAAAAGGTAGTTTTAGGGTGTTGGTGTTTTTTTATCGACCCAATTAAACCGTCAATTAATTAGCCGAATGCATATTCTTTACTTTTTACCTAAGTCTAGAATTTCATAAATTCGGGTTTCCTCTCTCAAGCTCAACCACCCTAAACTAATTAGCCTAATTCAATTTCTTGCAATTAAGCTAACAATTGGATAAAAATAATCCATCTACAACCTCACGAACTCTCCTATCACTCTCATGCATAAAAGAAATTGTGTTCAAAACCCAAGGCCCAATTTATTACCCTCTCTCTCGAGCAAGACAATAAAAACTACAACTTAACAATTAATGGTCATTTAATTGCAAGAACAATAATGCTGGAAATTGAAAGATAAAACAGTAAAATCAATGCATTCTATAAATAATTAACGAATTTAACGAGTCTTTAAATTCCCAACACCCTAAAATTAGATAAACTAGCTCATATACATTATACTTCAATCTAGAAAAATCCCAGATAAACTAGAAAAACAGACAGAAAATGGAAAAGATAAGGAAAATGAGAACTCCTGGATGATTTCCACGCCGTTTTCGTTGTGGGCAAGCTTCCTGAGGTAAGAAAACTCTATCCCGAGCACTCCAGGGCTCCCAAACCATCCAGAATTATCAGCCCATCAATTTTCTATCGAGAATCGTCGAAATTCGCACCCAAAAATCGTCATCCGGTGCTAATCGTGAAAAAATGATTTTATACTGAACTGCCAGTAGCGTCTCGATGCTGGTCCTAGGTCTCTTAAGTAAAACGCGTGTTTTGGATGGCGGGAGAAAAAATCACAGCGTCGAGACGCTACCCATGTGCAGCAGAGTGGGGGGCGCACGTGCGCTTGTGTAGCAGGTGAGGCGCGCGCCTGGGCGATGGGACGTGCGCAGGGAGGCGAGCGCCTGTACGGATGCGCGGGCGCTGGGCATGCGCTGTTGGTGCGCTGGCTGCATGGTGGGCTGCTGATTTCTGCAGCGTCGCGAAGCGGTTGAGCGGCGTCTCCACGCTGATCAACTTCAGATCCAAAATTTCCAGATTTTTGGCGTTGAGACGCCCGATGGTAGCGTCTCAACGCTGCTTCTCGAGTCTACACTCTTTTGGGCCCCATTTCTTCGTTACTTAGCCGATTTAGCTCATCTTAGGCCTGTTTTTCAACCCGACTCAACTTGGATCTTTATTTTCACCTCGAAATGCTCGATTCCTACAAAATCAACAATAATTGCATCAAAGTACACTTAAAAACCCACAAACCTCAATAATTTAGGCACTAAAATAGCCATTTTTAGCGTGCTATCAACTACCCCAAACTTAGAGTTTTGCTAGTTCCAAGCAAAATTAAAACCAGACAAGATATAGAACATTAGTGGTTGCATGATTAAGACTCCTATCTCAATGCTTAATGACATGTAATGAGCACAACAAGAGAAATATTCTAGCACATTCTATTAGGAAGAAAACCGAAGGCCAAATCTTATCCTTCCTCTTGTGTGTGTGTGCAAGTCCTTCCCATTCGAGTCCCTACAAGCCCGGAGTGCTTTTAATGAAATTTTACCCAAGATGC
>JAOANK020000072.1:0-44544 GCA_026257165.2 Telfairia occidentalis
AGCACCGGTGGGTACACCCGCTACTCGAACCCGAAGGCCTATCCGACTCTAGGGGTGGTTTCTTGGCAGGATTTGTGTTACAGCAACGGAACATCAATGTTGGCGAGGCTTTGACCCCACACGGGGGTCTAGGGTCGAGCACTTCAAGGGTTACTTCACCCCCTGTGCTGGGGCCAAGTTTCTCAGGGGCTGATCCACCTCCTTCTTCGACAACGGGAGAGGTTTCTTCCCGCCCAGTGATCCAGGAGGCACTACAAGTAATGGTGTACTCATGCGACCATCCAAGCCCCGTATCGGGGTGTCGTTGACATGCGAGACGCCTTTGACAGCACTGATGAGGTGATGCGAGGGCTATTAGATTGCACCTCGACGTGGCGCTCGATGACCTGTACTGACCCAATGTTCCATGGGCACAGTGGCCTGATGGATGCGATGAAGGTAAGTGCCCTTATACGTTATTGTTCCGCTTCTCCTTCTTGTTTTTCGTTTTCTTTATTTTCCTCTATTCCGACCTTCCTACTTTCCTTTCCCTTTACAAGAGCAGTTGTCGACCGCTCGGTGCATCCTGTTTTTGCAGGCTAAGGTGAAGGCGAGGACTCAAGAGAATGAGGTTTTGCAGAGGTAGATCTTGGAGATGGCTGACCGAATAGCTACCTTGGAGATAGCAGCTCTAGACTCTAGTTCGGCACGAATTGCGGCCAAGGAGAGGCTCGTCGAAGCTGAGGCAGAGCTCACTGCTGCCTCCTAGCTGGAGGTTGATCTTCGCGTTGAGATGGTTCAACGCGAGTTTAATGTTGATTATGCTAGTTTGTCCTCATCTCGCCGCCGTCATCGCCCTTGACTTTCTGTCTCAACCAATCAATCAACTTTGCTATATATATATATATTTTTTGCTTTTTCTAAAAAAAAAAAAATTTGTGCGTGAGGCCTCGAGCCTCATCTTGTGATGTAATATTAATTGTCCTCTATACTTGTTGTTTATATATATATATATATACACATTTGAAAAAAAGGGAAATGGGTCTGAAACTTTTATCATTCATTTCTGTTCACCCGAGCCTATCATATGTTGTTTCTCGCCTTATCTTTTTGTCTTCATTGTTCAGTCAAGATGTCCTTCTATGGGTAGTAGGCTTTTATGTGCTTCGCATTTCAAGGGTGTTTGATTAGGCGATCCGCCTCGTATGCCAGTCGGTACGCCACTCCTAGGATGACCTTCGTTACTATGAAGGGCCCCTTCCATGTTGGCCCCAAGGGCCCATCTTTGGGATCACGACGTGCTGGGAGTAATTTACGCAAGACTAGATCGCCTTCACAAAAATGGCTTATGTTGACACGAGAGTTGTAATATCTGGCGACCTTGCGCTGATATTCCGCAACGTAGAGTCTGGCAGCTTCCTAGAGCTCTTCCAACAAGTCGAGGTTGAAACTTAGCCCTTCTATGTTCTGGGTGGGGTCAAAGTGTTCTACCTTAGGGGATTGGACCTCTATCTCGATGGGAACAACCGCCTCTATTCCGAAAGCTAGAGAGAATGAAGTTGTTCTAGTCGCTGTTCGCTCTGTTGTTCGGTAGGCCCATAGGACTTGGGGGAGCTCATCTGCCCAGCCTCCCTTCAAGCTTTCCAGCCTGTCCTTCAGGTTCTGTTTGATGATTTTATTCACTGCCTCGACCTGACCATTGGCTTGCGGGTGCGTGGGGATCGAAGTCCGATGCTATATTCCGAGTTCTTTGTAGAATTTCCTAAAGTTGGCGTTGTCAAACTACTTACCATTATCCTCCAAATGAAGCTGGTGGTCTTTCGCTCAATTATGGACGTCAATGGTTCGGCTTCTACCCACTTTGTAAAGTAATCTATTGGGACAATGGCGAACCTCGTCTGCCCTTTACGTGTCGGAAGTGACCCTATTAGGTCAACACCCCATTTGGCGAAGGGCTAGGGACTCACCACATGCGACAGCTCTTCGAGAGGCTTGCAGGGGACATTTGAGGTTTTTTGGCATCGGTCGCATCTCTGGGCGAAGTCTTGGGCATCGGCTCTTAAGTTTGGCCAGTAATAGCCTTGCGCAAGAACCTTACGTGCGAGCGACCACCCACCTGAATGATTACCGCAAGTCCCCTCGTGGATCTCATGTAGCACATACTTGGCTTCTTCTCGGTCCAGACATCTTCGCAAGGGTGCTGAGTACCTCCTCTTGTAGAGGGTGCTTCGATCTAAGGTGTAGTGCACCACTTGGTACTTCAAGCGTCGGGCGGCAACTCTATCTTTTGGAATAGTTTCATCGTGTAGATAGGCCTTGATAAGGGTCATCCAGCTCGTCTCCTCCGCTGGTGAGGTCAGGTTGGTTGCCTCTAGCGCCAGCTCGGCTAGGAAATCAACCACCGCCTACTCTTTTAGGGCGTGGCGTTGGCCATAACGTACATCGTACTCGCTCAACTCGATTGCTATTTCATCAGGCGCCTCAATGTTTCCAGTTTGTGGAAGATTTGCCTCACTGGGAAATCTGACAGTATGGTGATCGTGTGTGCTTGGAAGTAAGGGCGTAGTTTCCTCACCGCCGCTACCAAGGTGAGGGTTAATTATTCAATGTTTGGGTATCTCTTTTCTGCTTCCAGCAAAGCCTTGCTTGTATAGTATACTGGTGATTGTTGAGCTCCCTCCTCTCAATTAATATTGAGCTCACCGCATGCTCTGAAACGACCAAATATATCAAGAGACAATCCAAGAGATAGGTTTGGCGAGTAGAGGGGTGCAGAGAGGTATCGTTTCAGCTCGATGAAGGCTTGCTCACACTCGTCAGTCCATTGGAACCTCTGAGCTTTCCATAGGATTTTGAAGAAAGGCAGGCATCTATCGGTGGATTTGGAGATGAACCAATTGAGGGTAGCGATCCTGCCATTGAGGCTTTGTAGCTGCTTTGCTGTCGTGGGAAGTATGTCAAGTACGACGGTCAGCTTCTCAAAGTTTGCTTCAATCCCTCGTTGGTGCACTACAAATCCCAGGAATTATACCAGAGGTTGCCTAAAAGGCGCACTTCGCCCGGTTGAGCTTCATGCCTCCTTCGCATGAGTTCAAAGGCCTCCGCAAGGTCATCCTCGTGGTGATCAAGCTTCCTACTTTTAGCCAGTATGTCGTCCACATAGACTTCCATGGTACGACCAATCAGCACAGAAAACATTTTGTTGACCATGCGCTGGTAGGTAGCCCCGACGTTTTTCAAGACGAACGACACGACCTTGTAACAGTATGTTCCTGAATCAATGACGAAAGAGGTGTGTTCCTAGTCGAGGGATACATTATAATCTGGTGGTAACCTGAATATGCGTCCATGAACGTGAGTACTTGGTGTCCCGCCGTCGCATCCACCAGCTTGTCTATCCTAGGCAGTGGAAACCTGTCTTTTGGGCAAGTCTTGTTGAGGTTAGTGAAATCTTTGCAGATTCTCCTTTATTCTTTGGCTTTTTTACCATGACCACATTCGACTGCCAGTCAGGGTAGTCTACTTCCCTAATTGATTTGGCTCGCGACAACTTTCTGACATCCTCAGCGATGGCTGCGCTCGTTTCAGGGTCCACGTTTTGCCTCCTCTACCTCACGGGCTTGGACGGTGGATCGATGCTCAGGCGGTGCATTGCGATATGAGGGTCGATCCTCGCCATATCTTCCGCACGCGAATATATTTGAATCTTTTGGAGAAATTGGACTAATTTGTCCTTGGCTTCGGCTAGAGATTGGTTCCTACACTTACGGTCCGTCCATCATCTAAGTTTACTGCTTCCAACTTCTTTGTTGGCGTCCCCCCTTCAGAATCTTCAGCTTCTTCTGTGTTCGGATCGACTTAGTCTGCTTGAGGACTCTCGTTGGAAAGAGCGCACACCTTTCCCTCATCTTTCATGGCCGCTGCATAACACTCCCTCAACGCTCGTTGTTGACCAAGGACCACACCCACGCCCTGCGCGGTTGGGAACTTTTTCGCTTGGTGATAGGTGGATGACACTGCTGTAAGCTTGTGGATGGTGGGGTGCCCTAAGATGGCATTGTACGCTACAACGTTACTGACGACAACGAAGTCTGTCATTATAGCCATCTGCTGAGGCACAGATCTAATTGTTACATGGAGTGTTATCTAACCTTCTGGTACAACCTGCTCCCCAGCGAACCCGTAAAGAGGGGTAGGGCATTGCTTCATGCCCTCCCTCCCCCACCCCAACTTATTCAGGGCGGTCAAGGAAAGAACGTCGGTAGAGCTCCCTCCATTTATCCGAATGCAATGGCTCGAGGACGTGGTCTATCTCCACGGCTATTATGAGGGTGTCGTTGTGTGATTGGTGGAGCAACGCTGCTTCTACTTCGGTGAATTCAATGGATGGTTCGGCGCCCTCTCTTCCTATGGTACATACAGAGGCTCGAGTGGGCTTTTGGCGTGCCTCACGGGCTAAAAGTTTGCATTTGTTCCTCGACTCTCCCCCCGACAGTCCTCCGAATATGGAGAGGATCTCGGGAGGGCGGTCTTCTTTCTTTGGGGACCTCGACTTGACCCGTTCTGGGAAGGGTCTTTAATCGACCTACAAATCTTGCCTCCCATGTTAGCTAGTTCCCTCCCATGCCAGGAACTTTGACAGGTGGCTGCGCTGAACTAGCGACTCGATTTGCTCTTTAAGGTCGAGGCACTCCGTGGTCTTATGCCCATGATCGAGGTGAAACTGACAATATTTGGATTTATCTCTTTTGTCTGCTTCTGATAGCATTTTGGGAGGCCACCGCAGTAATTTCCCTTCCTCAGCATGAATTATTTTGGCTAATATGACGTTGATGGGGACTTTGGTTGGCATGTACCGCTCTGTGCCCAAGTGCTTTTTTTTGTTAGCCGACCTTTCCATGGCCAAAATTATGGGCTTCTGACGCTCCGGGGCGCGTGTCTCTTCGGTGCGCCCCCTGAACAAAGCATTGGTGCTTGTCATTGCATCTGCATGCTCAGCCATTTGAGTTGCCACTAGCTCTTCTGCTGACGCGAACTTTTGTGCCTAGGCCATGATTTTTGAGAAAGTAACAGTGGATATTTTACCTAACGAGGTTAAAAGTTTCGAATCATGGAGATCTTGCATGAATGCCATGTAGGCTGTGTCATCAGAGCAACCGTCCACCTTGAGATACTCTATCTTGAACCTTGCCAGGTAGTCGGGAAGAGACTCTCGCGGACCTTGGATCACAGTCAGAAGGTGAGTTCGGGCCTTGCGCCGATCATGCCCATCGAGGAACTGGTCGACAAAGAGAGAGGTGAGGTCAAGGAAAGATGACACAGTGCCTTCGGGCAACCCTCGGTACCAGTTGTGGGCAAAGCCGATGAGAGTCAAGTTAAACGCTTGACATTTGATGGGATCGTCATAGCCTTGGATGTCCATCCATTGATTGAAGGCCTCCACGTGCTCGATTGGGTCAGTTGGCCCGTCATACTTTTCGATCATTGGGTTTTCATTTTTCAGGGATATAAGTGAGCATTATGTCACCCGTGAACGGTTCTCCCCTGAATTGTAATAGCTCTTTGGCGGTGCCCTGCCCACCTGCTGATTCCTTAAGAAATTCTTCCCTGATCTCCTTACGTAGCTCCTCATTTATGCGGTCCATTTGATTTTTCAGCGAGATGTGCGACGAATCAGCGACCGAGCATGCCTCATTTTCGTGACTTAGCAGCACCGCAAGAGCATGAGCCGTCTTTAGCTTTTCATTCAGCTTGAACCGGATGTCAGCAGTTTTAGCAATTAACATACTTCGCAGGTCTTCGGGCAGATGTTTTCACTCTAGCTGGACGGCCAAAAGCTGAGGCCTGTGATGGGTGGTCGTACGCTCCTGTCTAGTGTGGTCGGTTGTCCCACCCTGGGTTGGTCCCCTTGTCTTTGTTGGGGGGGGGGGGGAGGGGGCGAGGGAGCCCGCATTTGGGTTATAAGGTTGAGGACCTAATGCATTTGCCCCCGCATACCTTCCACTTCGCCCTGGAGCTAGGTTGCTTCAGCATGGCTCGTCCTTCGGCGGGTTGTGGTCAATCGCGGCTCTCGATCGCTCGCTGGTGAGTTCTCGTGTTATGTGCTTCTTCTGACTACCTTATCTCGGGGTTTAGGTCAGCTCGCATCGCCAACCCCTCATCTGTTGAAGCCGGCCTATGCATGGTAGACTCGCTGTCTGATATGTTCTGCGGGATACAAAGAGGGGAGCCAACAACTCTCCAACTTTCGCGTTTCCACAGACGACGCTAAATGTTGTGGCACGATTTTGGCTAGGGTATCAGGTTTCTATCACCTGCGCTAAACACCGGTGTGGTGTCTGCCAAATACACTCCGACGATCAAGTTAGCTAAAACTGTCAGAGGTTAATAGTTTAGCAACACCACTTTGGGTTAGAAAAGCTTACCTTCGTAGGCTGCGCTATCCCCTTTTTATAGAAAATGAGAGGGGGGTTAACTGTACCGTGGTGCCTTCATGAGCCTGGGATAGTCTTTATTGCACCCAGGAGGGATTGGACCAGACCTTACTCTTCCTCAGCCCATCCTTACGCAGAAAGGCAGGCCTCGATCTCACGGGTTGCCCTGCTCGAAGTTCCTCAGGCTGCTCACGGGCATCCTCAACAGGCTGTTAGGCCGTATTGGGCCTTCAGCCCACCCCCAACACTTATGTTATTGTGAAAATCATCTAGTTCATAGATCTTAACTATTATTGAACTATACAATATTAGAGTTTTATCGTATAATCATGCAAATTAAGAATTTACATGTGACAACAGAACCTAGATAAAAACTTGTGATTTTTCATTAATTTTTTATCATATGACTTTTATATTTCTGCTACAAAATTATGTTTGATTTTTCTTTAATGGATCAAGAGCTCAAATCTAGAGGAGGAAGAAAGATAAGAATAAGAAGAAGAATAAAAACTTACAAATATTTAGAATCATTCTTTTGCCTATCAAGAAAAAAAAGCCAAAGATTGAATTGGAAGGAAAAAACAAAATTGATTGTAAGATGAGAACAGAAAACGACGGCAATCTTGTATGTTGAATAATGGCATCTTGTCAACGATGCTTTAAATAAAACAAGGGCAAATTATACAAACCACCGTATAGTATTTGATACAATTATACCCATAAACTTTTAATTGTAAAAATTAAACCCTCAAACTTTTACAGATGAAAAAATTCCACTCATGAACTTTAATTATAAAAAATTAAATCCTTCAACTCTTATAAACTTAAAAACTGAGTCCTTTAATTTACTCTCTTTCTCCTTCACTTTTCCTTCTTCTCTCTCTACTTTCTCTCCCCTCCATATTGTAGTTCTCATGGTCAACTTCATTTTCTAACTAAGCTCTCTCTTGGTTCCATCCCTCATCACTCTTTCCTATAGAACTTTCAAGAAAATATGGCTTCATGCTCTTGAAATTGGGCTCTTTAAGAGAGTTCAAACACGGTTTAGGAATATTGAAAACACACTTTCGCTAACTCTTATGTCAAATTTTGTAGTTCTTTATTTGTGAGAGCATAGTTCGTTGTCAAAACTAAACAACAATCTATAAAGAGATAAGAAAACGTATAAATCAAATCCGCTTAATAGAACTACAACGTGGAGGGAGGGAGTAGAGAGAGAGGAAGGAATAGTGAGGGAGAAAGAGAATATATTCAATGTCCCAATTTTTTCATTTATAAAAAATTAAGGGTTTAATTTTTACCATTTAAGTTCATAGGTGTAATTTTTTTATTTGTGAGAGTTCAATTTTTACAATTAAAAGTTTGTAAGTGTAATTGTAAAAAATACCATATTTCAGGAATAATTTATACAATTTGTCCATAAAAGAAAAAGGGAAGTTGCCGGCGATTAACAGCTTGAGGGTTGTTGGCCTCGTAATTTGTTTTCAAAAAAAAAAAACAATAATAAAAGTTATGTAAATATTAGTATTCACTGACAATTCAATTCATACTTTTAGATTCGGTAAAATCATATATTTTAGAGTTGTTGGATTAAATTCAAGCAGATAAATATTAATTATAATTTATGTATGGGATAAAATTGAAAGTATGTGCTTTTTCTTTATCCTAGTAATTTATATCACATAATTTGAATTGTACGAAAATTTCTTGAATTTTCTATTGCAATGTTAGTATTAATTGAAAAGGAAAGATTTGCTATTATTTGTTATATATCACATTAATGTTTTACATATTATATGATGTAAATTACTTGCCGATATTTTATTATGATATCTATATTATGTAATAATTGGTGGCCAAATTTGAAAATTGTATATATATCAAATTAAAATTAATTTAATTATTCATGTTTATGTGATGCTAATGAATGAGATGATATTATGAAATCTTAAAGATTTTATCATGAGTTTATTGATGTTAATTATTATAAAACATTTTGAATTGCCCAAAGGTTGATTAGTAGTTTTATAAATTTTTAACTTGGTTAATTGAGGTGTTTGGTTAGGTATATTTAGTATATTAAAAAATAACAAATGTATCTAATTTGAGCATTTTAATTACTAATTATGTGAAATTAAATCTAGCATCAACTATGTATGAATGTTGAATATTGTAGTAGCTATCAAAGGAGAACTTCAATGTACGTTTGATGTTTATTCCATGTTTTCTGAATCTGCATTCCATGTTTAAGTTTATTTCTCAAAGCAATGATGTGTAAGCATACATTCTATATTTGCAAGTACCTGTGTTTGTTTCTCTTCATTTGCTTGTCATGTTTGTTATTATGCTTAATAACCTCAATATTTCTGATTGGTGCAAACAAATCTGATTCAATCATAGTCTTCTAGATTTTGTTTTAGCACTTTTAAGTAAGAAACCTATTGTAGTTGCAAATGCTAGCAACGCTAAAGAAAATTCTTTCTATAAAGCTTTGAAAAGATCCAACAGGTTTGAGCTTAATGTCTATGTGAATGAGTGTAGTAAGCAATACCAAGTCGACAATTTTAAAAAATTGATAGTGTTAAACAATTAATTTATGAAATTAGTGAAAAATTGTTCCCAATATGAGTCGATTGATAAGTCCACTTATTGAAACACTGATGAGTACTTTAACCACCATTGAGTAAGATGGTCACTACAAGAATTGGAATGTATGTTGACAAGATAATTGTCGACGCTATAGATTACCATCGGCATTAACCAGTATTACCGATTAATTGAAGGTTTCGTCGGCATTAATCCTGACGACCTGGTAGTGTGTCGGTAAAGGTAGCTTTTTCCAACGATTGTTCACCCATCAACGTAAATAAATGCACGCCTAAATTTGGTGTTTGGCGAGAAATAAATATCGACGAACATATGTCTTTTACCGATGAGAGGAATCGTCAGAATTAGATATTCACCAACAGAAGTAAAAACTGTCGACATGATTCTAATTTCACCGATGAGTTTTCCTCCCTCGCTGTAAATTAATGCCCGCCTAAATTTGGTGTATGGTGCCCAATTAATACCGATGAATATATATTTTGCACTGATGCAATTACGTGACGTCGATGTTAAAATTTGGCATTTGGCTCCCAATTAATAATGACGAGTTTGTATATCGTGGTAGAGGACTGGATATGCCAATGACTTGGAGAACGCGTCGGTGAAAAATCATCTAAACAATTTAATCAAACGAGCGTTTATGTAATGCTGATTGTTTTAATACATAAGCCAATAAAACCTTTGCATTGGGAAAAACTAACCTAAAAATACGATTTCTATTTTTTCTTCATCACTTTCTTCTTCCTCTCTCAATCACCTTCGCTTCGTCAGTGCCAACCATCGTTGCCACTGCCGTCTTAGCACGTGGTAATTTCATTTTAGGGTTTATTATTTTGTTATTAGCATTATTTTAATAATGTGTAGGGGTTGAAAGAGAAAGGGACAGCGAGCTACGCACGACAGTGAAGGAAGTTGTAAGGGGAGGGGGACTATGTACGGCGGTGAAGAGAGTGGTGGGGGGCTAACGCGACGGTGAAGGGAGGGATGTGGGGCTATTTAGTCGAAAATGGGAGGGGGCTGTTGTTTAGTAAAAAATGGGGGCAAGGAAGGGGGCTACTGTTTAGTTGAAAATGGGAAAGGGGCCGCTGTTGGAATGTTGTGAGTTTTGATTGTAAATTTTTGTTTGCTATTTTTATTTTTGTTGGTTATCATAAGAGTATGGTAAAAATTTTTATTATTTTGAATGAAGGTCTTATTGTTGTTTCATGGCTGTTTTGATTGGAGTATTGCATGTTTTGTTGGCTATCAATGTAGTTCGAATGCTTGCTTGTTGGCTAAGAGGATGTATGAAAATATGCAAATAAAAATATGGTTTTTCAAGTTCATTAATCTAAATGAGAATGTTCATTTTTATGTTGGCTGTTTTGATTGGATATAATTTTTGGTGTTTTATTATTTTAATTTTGTATGATTACTAGTTGGTTCATGAAAATTTTCAAATGTACTTTTGAATAGGTATTATTTGCAAAATATCATTTAAACCAAATTAAAAATGAACGGAAGAATCAATTAAAACGAGCATAATAATACATAGAAGTATTTTGATCATGATTATTAACGATGGATTTAACTGTACTTCCCAAGATAACATTTACACCATTTCCCTAAAACAAATACAAAGAAGAGCAAAAATGTAAATTAAACTTTAGTATTATTTAATTTCACCACTTACTAGAATCGAGGGTTCAAAAAACTGAAAGTGTTAACTATAAACTCAAGCCAATTGTAGATAAATCAAAACAAAATTTTCCAAACTAGCGTCTAATAAATGTTTCTAAAAATATATCATGTCTTAACCTTGCACCTGACTATTAACCAACCAAATATAGGAGTGTTCAAAAGAACTGAAGCCCGAAAAAATCGAGCAACTCAACCCAACCTACCTGGTTTGGGTTGGATTTGAAATAAAAATGGTTTGGTTTGGGTTAAAATTTTCTGAACCCGAGCAGGCCGGTTCCATTCTCAGGTTCAGGAGGTTTATTTTCTGGTTGAACCGAACCGACCTGGTTAATAGTTCCAATTCAAAATAATTAGGATTTTTAAAAGATCATAATCGCTTCTTTTATCCTCCTCGCAGCCATGTACACACGCACATAGCAGAGTTCGCTTACTTTTCCTTCTCTCACGATTTCATCTCTCTTACTCCTTGCTCCTTGCCATTTGACCCCCTAGTCATTTCTCCCTCTCCTCGCTCCTTGTCATTTTTCTCTCTCCTCGCACCTCGCCATTTCACCTTCTCTCGCTATTTCTCCCTCTTCTCACTCCTCCCTGTTTCACCTTCTCTCATCGTTATTCCTTTTTCTCGCTCCTTGTTGTTTCACATTCTCTCCCCAGTTCTCCCTCTCCATGCTACCAAAGCTTTTTGTCCTCAACAGTGCAAAACTTACGAGTTTTGACCACCAACGTCTCACGGCTTTCGGTCTTCACCAACACACCAAACAAGTTTCGTCTTCTTTCATCTTCACTGCTCACAGTAATCTTTAGGTTTTTTTTTGTTATCTCAGACTCTTAGTTTCTTGATTTTCTTTAATATTTAATTGTGTTTTATTTATTTAGTTTTTAGATGAAAAACAATGATTTCAATAGTGAAAGTGACATACATCTTCCATAGGCATGTTCAAAACCATCACCATCAGAAATTATTGGTAGGAGAAAACTAACTAGACCATCATCTTCAGTATGAGATCACTTTACAAAGATGAAAAATCTAGCAGTGAAGGTATTAAGTGCAAATGTAACTATTATGATAAAAATTATGCATGTGACACTTTTTCATGTGGAACTAGCACCTTATGGAAGCACTTGAGAAAACAATGCAAAAACTATACATTTAGAGAGCAAAGTCGAGGGAAAACCGTATTAAAATTTCAACCTACTGATGGGAAACGTAGTGGCATCAATGTGAATTTTTTGTCTCCCGTGTTTAGTCAACAAGGAGTTAGAAATGCATGTGCTAAGATGCTAGTTTTATATGAGTTACCATTTCGATTTGTAGAGTCAGAGGGGTTTAAAGAATTCTGTAATGTTGCATGTTCTAAGTTTGATGTTCCCTCAAGAATAACAATTGGTTGAGATATTTTTCAAATGTATGTAGATGAGAAAAAGGTGTTGAAATCAACTTTAATAGAAAGTAGTCAAAGAGTTTCTCTAACCACAGATACTTAAACTTCTATACAAAATGTCAATTACATGGTTCTCACTGCACATTTTGTTGACTCTGAATGGAATTTACATAAACGAATATTGAATTTGTATCAAGTACCTAATCACAAGGGAGAGACAATTGGCAAAGTAATTGAAGTGTTGTCTAATAGATTGGGGTATTGATAAAGTCTTTTCAATTACTGTTGATAATGCAACTTCAAATGATTCGACTACCTCATATATGAAGCAAAGATTAAAGATTTGAAAGTCTATTGTTTTAGACGGTGAATTACTACATATGAGATGTTGTGCTCATGTTATGAATTTGATTGTCAATGATGGTTTGAAAGATTTACATGATTCGATAGCTAGTGTGCGGATTGTTGTAAGATATGTAAGATTTTCTCCTAAGCGATTGAAAAATTTAGAGAGTGTGTAGGACATGAAAAGATTGAATCTAAAACCCTTGTTTGTTTGGATGTATCTACAAGATGGAATTCAACATGCTTAATCGTGCTTTAAATTTTGAGAAGACTTTTCATTACTTAGAAGAGGAGGATGATGTTTTTCTACATTACTTTACAGAAGATGAGAATGGGAGGAGGAGAAAGGGGTCGCCAACTTTAGATGATTGGAATCATGTTAGAACATTTGTCAAATTTTTAAAAAAATGTTCTATGATCTTACATTGAAGGTTAGTGGTTCAACTTATGTTACTTCTAATACATTCTTTCATGAACTTTGTGAGATTCAACGACGTTTAATTAGTTGGAGCCAAAATTTTAGCAGTATAATATATACTCTGGCTTCCAATATGAGAGTAAAATTTGAAAAGTATTGGGGTTCTCTAGACAAGATGAACAAGGTGCTATGTCTTCTTGTTGTGCTTGATCCACGATATAAGTTGGATTATGTATCTTTTTGTTTCTCAAGTATATATGGGGATGAAGTTTCTAGAATAATGACTAATAAGGTGAGAATTAGTTTGGTGAGATTGTATGACTTTTATAAGGCAAGTGAATCAAGTGGTCATGATTCTAACAACCAAGTTACATCCAAAGGGTTGAAATCACTAGGGCTTATGATGACATGGAAATAGATTTATAGTCAGAATATAAATGGAGAGAAGTGGAAAATTTGAATGAAGTGAGAAATGATGTGGATTGATATTTGTTAGAACCTAATGAGGATCTCAACAAAAATTTTGATTTTTTGAATTGGTGGAAATTAAATGCTCCCAAATTTAAAGTTCTATCAAAACTTGCTTGAGATGTTTTAGTCATTTCAGTGTCAACAGTTGATTCTGTATCAACATTTAGTATAGGGGGTAAGATACTTGACTATTTTAGAAGTTCCTTAAATCCTAAGATGGTGGAGACTTTAATATGTACACAAAATTAGCTACGTGTGAAGCCAATTTCATTAAATCTTACTCCACAACTTGAAGAATTAGAAACTTGTGATCAAATTTTATCAGGTAATATTACTTTTTATTTATTATACTTAAATTGTTATAGTTTTTGATAACATTCTTGTATAATTTTTTTTTTATATCTCTTTTAGGATTTACGGAGCAATGCAAGATTACTGACTGCACTGAAAGCAATTGAAAAGTTTGAAAGATTATGGACACAACTTACACTTACAACCAATGAATTTGTGGTAAGTAATCAATAATTTAATATTTCAAAGATTTTATATTTATAATATCTCTCTAATTATTTTATACACATACAAGTTCATACATGGATTATTCAATATTGTTGTTCAAAAGTCTATTGGAGTGCTGCTAAACAATATCATGTTTGCTATTCATGTTGTAGATTTTGGAAACTTTATGTTGTATTTTGGAGACTACTGTTACTCTATTTTGGAGACTTTATGTTGTTGCGGATTTTAAAACTTATGTTATAGTTGATTTTAGAGTTTTTTTTGGTTGATTTTGGAGACATGATGGTTTGTTAGATTTTGGACTTCATGAATTTATGTTATTGTGAGATCTTGTTCTAAGGACCCATGCTTTAAATATGGAATATTTCAAAACTTTTGGACTCATATTTAAAGCATGGGTCCTTAGGTATTCTTAAATACAAGTTTTTCTTGAAATGAGGCAAAATTCTTATTGTCTCTAAGCTTATTAATTCATGCCTGGGATAATTAAAGTTTGAAAACATCCTTAGGTTATTGACAAAGTGAATCTAACTCTTTGTTGAATACTTGCAGGATTGAATTTTGCTCATTCTACACTAAATCACAAAATTAGTTTATCAAGGATATGGAAGAAAGAATAAGAATAAGGAGTGAATTTTCCTCAGAGCATATCGAAGGACTTTTACAATTCATGATAGTGGCAAAAAATCAAGTGAATGAGGTGGGAAAAACAAGATGTTCATGTAAGAAGTGCCCGAATGCAATGTGGTATTTATTGGATGCAGTGAAACGCCGTTTATTCACCTACGAAATATCTCCTTCGTATAGTCAGTGGGTATATTATGGAGAACCAGTGAATTTATCTTGATTTGAAAAGGACAGAACTCCTTCACCTAATGAGGAATTTAGTAGGGAGGGTGTAATCGCCAACGAAGGTGATAAAATGTTTGAGCTCTTAGATGATTTATGTGGTCCGTTGATAGAAGAAAATCTAGATGAGCAAGACTTTGGGGAAGAGATACTAACGAATGTCAAAGAAAGGAATACTTGAGACATTTTTTAGGAGTTAATGATTGAAGCACACAATCAATTGTACCCTAGTTGTACGGAGCTCTCATCCTTGAACTTTTTAGTCAAGGTCATGCATATCAAAGTACTTAACAATTGGACTAATAGATCATTTGATATGCTATTACAATGCTAAAGCAAACATTTCAACATGTGCATCTTTTTTATTTCAACTAATTACAATTTAACTTATGCATACACATTTTGATATCGATCTGTCGAGCACTGTCGTGCATGAATTCATTGAAAGACAGATCCAGACAACTTTAAAAGAATTCAGGTATGACGTGTAGAAGCATTACAAGAAGTCCACCACACTTGAGGATGCTCGTGCAAATCCACACCCTAAGGTACTCGAAGAGGATTGGAAAATTCAATTCGATAGATGGGAGACCGACGAGTGGAAGGTGCGTAATCATTTATATTAATTATATTTCTAACTTTTTATACTATATAAATCTCACTTTTAATTATATTTTTTTGTTAGAAAATTGCAGAGACAAACTAGCAAAATTGGAAAAACTTTCATTCAATCGTTGATCTGGTTCTAAAGTGTTCATTCATGTTCAATAAGAATTGGTAAAACTCATTATTTGCTGTTTGATTTATGCATTACTTACTTTCTAATTATCTTTTTGATTCAGTTACAAAAAGAGAAAGAAGGCTTTGAACCCAGTCTAGTACAATTATTCCATGAGACTAGATTCATTGAGGGTCGATGATGGGTAAACAAGGAGGCAGAACAAGCATTTATATTAATTATATTTCTAACTTTTTATACTATATAAATCTCACTTTTAATTATATTTTTTTGTTAGAAAATTGCAGAGACAAACTAGCAAAATTGGAAAAACTTTCATTCAATCGTTGATCTGGTTCTAAAGTGTTCATTCATGTTCAATAAGAATTGGTAAAACTCATTATTTGCTGTTTGATTTATGCATTACTTACTTTCTAATTATCTTTTTGATTCAGTTACAAAAAGAGAAAGAAGGCTTTGAACCCAGTCTAGTACAATTATTCCATGAGACTAGATTCATTGAGGGTCGATGATGGGTAAACAAGGAGGCAGAACAAGCATATGTAAGTTCTGTTTTCAACCAATCCAATTAAGAAATAAATATATTACGACCTATTCAGTTATAACTTTAGATTTTTTAAATCGCAGCTTAAAATGTTGGAGCTTAAAGAACCCCCTGGTAGAAGAAGGTTCCTAGCAAATTCCTAAAGATGAGATATGTGACTGGGTATTGGGATCTCGATCAGGGCATATCAAAGGCCTTGGTTGGAGGCCCAAAATTGAAATCATATAAGGAGAGCTCGTCATCTTCAGCTCTGACACAACGAGAAAAAGAATTGGAAGCTGAGGTTTTGATGTTGAAAGAAAAAGTTGTTGTAGAATAGGAAAAGGTGGAGAACTTGCAAGACAAGGTTTCAACGTTGAATGAACGATTTGCAATGTTCAAAAACTTCATGAGAAGTACGCAAGGGGGCTCACAAGTCAGTGGATAATCTCCTTAGGTAAATATTGTCTAGTACTTGAAAATGTCTAGATAAGGCGCAATGACACTTTCTACTTAAACTTTGTTTTTCATTTTAGGTCTACACATGCTCGCAAGTCAATGAATGATGATTGGATCACAAGGGCGAGGAGCATTGTTTAGATTTTTTCTATTTTTTAATTTTTTTATTTCATAAAACTACAGTTGTAAACTATTATTTATTTAATGAATATTTAAAAAAAAATTCATCAATTTCGATTGCATTTTAATATTTATAAAGTACGAAAATATATTGGATATTAAAATAAAAAAAAATTCAGTAATGCCGACGAAATAAATATGATGTCAGCATTACACATATATACCGACGCGATTATTACATTTGTATATTTGGTAGATCTTCCGACGATATTACATACTCATCGCTAGAAGTAGGTAATATAGATGATTGCCTTTGTCGCATTACGGAACTCTTGCCCGACGGCACGTAACACTGTCGAGATAACCTTGTAATACCGACAGATTTACTGTTGTCTGCTGAAATCAATCCCGACAATGTTACGGCGACGAAATCATCAATGACTTTTTTGCGTTGACATGCCTCTTTTCTGATGCTTTAGAAACCTTTTTCGATGACCTATTGCATCGAAAAAGGATAGAATTTTTGTAATGGGTTCTTGTGCTATGCATGATCATATCCTTAAAATCACAAACTTAACTGCAAGGCTAAAGACCATGAGAATGAAAGTTAATGAGAATTTCCTTGTAAAATTTATCTTAACTTCTTACCTCTAGAGTATGTCATATGTTATAATTCTCTAGGAGATAAATGGAAAGTGCATGAATTGCAAAGTATTCTCATTCAAGAGAAAGCAAGACTTAATAAATCAATGATTCACTTTGCTAATCTCATGAGTCATAAAAAAGTTGAAAAAAACCAAGAAAGAAGAATAGAAAGGGTAATCAAGAAAAACTAAAGATAAATAAATCATTTGCCAAATTCACTAGAAGAAACAAATTAAGGATAAGTGTCGTTTCTACAATAAGTCAGAACACTATCAGAAAGATTGCTTAAAATGTAAGGAATGATTCAAAAAATAAAGGAAAGCCATGGTTTTAGTATGTTTTGAATTCTAATAACACGTTGAGGATTGATTCTGGTTTTACCATTCATGTTTCAAATACGATGTTGAGATTCCTTTCGACCCGAACCATAAACCCTATTGACCGTGTATCATAATATTGGTACCTAAATGGTGTTTATCTGATGAATCATCAGCTTACTTGTGGCATAGATGTTTAGTTCAGATATCCAAAGAAAGAATTGAAAGCTTAGTAAAGAATGAAATCCTTCCAAACTTGGATTTTACTGATCTTGTAATTTATGTGGATTGTATTAATGGAAAACAAACAAAACACTAAGTTAAGAAAGCATCCGAAAAAAGCCCACAACTTCTTCAAATTATACACACCAATATTATGTGAGCCTTTTGATGTTAACCCATCTTTTGGTGGAAGTATTTCATGATCACTTTTATTGATAATTTTTCACATTCTGGATATATCTATTTGTTACATGAAAAATCTCTATCGAAAGATGTCTTAGAGATATTTATCAATGAGGTTGAAAGACAATTAGATAGAAAAGTGAAAAATTGAAATGGTGAATATTAAGGAAATATGATGAAAATGGATAGTGCCTTAGCCCATTTGCTAAATTCCTAGAAACTCGTGGCATATGTGCTCATTACACAATTCCAAGAACACTGTAACAAAATGGAGTTACAGAAAGGCGTAGTCGTACTTTAATGAACATGGTTAGAAGTACGTTAATTAATGATATGGGTAAAGAT
Source organism: Telfairia occidentalis (assembly GCA_026257165.2). Taxonomy (NCBI): domain Eukaryota; kingdom Viridiplantae; phylum Streptophyta; class Magnoliopsida; order Cucurbitales; family Cucurbitaceae; genus Telfairia; species Telfairia occidentalis. Next base: position 18,238 of record JAOANK020000072.1, read on the forward strand.
TAATTATAATTAATCTTTACCCATATCATTGTGGATGTATGCTTTAAGAAGAACTCAATACTTATTGAATAGAATTCCTAGTAGGCCAGTTTCAAAAATACCTTTTGAATTGTGGACAGGAAGAAAACCTGATTTAAGGCACTTGCACATTTGTGGTTGCCAAACAGAAGTAAGAAATTATAATCCATGCGAAAAGAAACAAGATTTAAGAACAACCAGTGGTTGCTTCATTAGTTATCTAGAAAAATTTAAAGGGTATAAATTTTATTGTCCTAACCACAGTACGAGAATAGTTGAAATTGGAAATGTTAGGGTCATTGAGAATGATGAAGTTTGTGGGAGTTTAGAACCATGTAAAGTTGAAATTCAAGAAGTTAAAGGTGAAAATCTCTTCATCTATAACTTCTTCTTAAGTTGTTGTTTCTATAATTGTTGACTTTGTTAATAATTTACAAGGAGAACAAATTAATGACCAAACAACACATAGTGATATTATTATGCATGAATCTGTAGTAAAGAAACTACAAGATATAGAATTAGGAAGATTTATAAGGCAAAAAAGATTAGTTATTTCTGATGATTATGTGGTTTATTTGCACAAGTTAAAATTTGACTTAGGCATTGATAATGATCCAATTTTATTTTCATAAGCCATTAAAAGTGAGAGTTTTGTTGAATGGTTAGATGTCCATGAAAGAAGAGTTAAAATCAATGAATCACAATGAGGTTTGGGACCTTGTAGAATTGAGTAAAGGAAACAAAAGAGTCGGTTGTAAATGAGTCATTAAGACCAACGTGACTTAAATGACAATATTGACCGATACAAGGCCAAACTCGTTACCAAAGGTTTATCCAAAAAAATGGTGTTGACTAGAAGGGGATTTTTTCTCTGTCTCTAAAAAGAACTCATGAAGAATCATTATGGCATTAGTAGCTCATTATGACTTGGAGCTTCATCAAATGGATGTGAAAACTGCTTTTCCAAATGAAAAATTAGATAAAGAAGTGTTCGTAAATCAACTTGAAAGTTTTGTGGTTGAAAGAAATTAATACATGGTGTTTAAGCTAAAGAGGTCAATATACAGACTTAAACAAGCTTCCCGACAATGGTATCTTAAGTTTAATGATACCATCATATCTTTCGAATTTAAAGAAAGCGTTGTTAATCGATGTATATATCTAAAGATTATTGGGATTAAGTTCATATTTCTTGTTTTGTATGTTAATGACATCTTGTTGCCTACTAATAACTCTATGTCAAACCAAAAAAAATTTCAGAACTTTAAAAAAAGATATGGATGAGACATCCTATGTGATTAGAATAGAAATATTCAGTGATAGAGCACACATAGATTGTTAGAATTGTCTCAAAAAGCATATATTAATGAAAATTCTAGAGAGATTTAAGATGGATAAATGTTTTTCAAGTATTATTCCAATTCAAAAGGGAGATAACTTTAGTCTCATGCAATGTCCAAAGAATGAATACAATCAAATGAAAATCATCCAAAGAATAAACTAGAACACAATCAACTGAAAATTATTCCTTGTGCATCTATTGTTGGAAGCTTAATGTTCGCGCAGACTTATACCAAGCTAGACATCAATTTATATAGCCAGAATGCTGGGCATGTTTCAAAGTAATAGGAATGGATCATTAGAATAATGTTGCAAAGAAAATGTTATCGTATTGCAAATAACAAAAGATTATATGCTTACTTAAAGATAATTTGATCATATTGAGGTGATTGACTATTCAAATTTAGATTATATTGGATGTGTGGATACATGAAAATTTTATAATTGGCTATTTATACCTATTAGCTAGGTGAACAATTTTATGAAAAAGTGTGAAACAATCTATCACCACTACATCTACTATGGAAGCTAAATTTATAGCAGGCTTTAAGGCTAAAATTCATGATTTATGATTGAACTATATTTCAGGATTTGGATTGTCGACAATAATCCCAAGTCGCTGAAAATTTATTGTAATAATTCTACAACAATCGTCTTCTTAAAAAACGACAAGTATTTGAAATGTGCTAAAGTCTTAGAATTAAAATACTTTGTCGTTAAAGATGTTTAAAACTAAAGAGGATTAATCATCTACATTAGCACGTACCTTATAAGTGTGAACCCATTAACTAATTAATGATTACACCTACGACATTTAAGAAACATGTAGAATGTACGGGCACTGGTGGATATTATTATTGATATTATGAGTATACTATTTGACACTCCAAGCTCATTTATTTATTGTTTCTGATTTTCTTTTATGACTTCTATTTCGTACGATTGGTATATACATAAAGGAATTAAATAAATTAAATAGGACATTGTCTTTGACAAAAACACTTATTGTCTGACCATTATTGAATATCTTTACTACAGGTTATGTTAGGTGAAAATTGGTTTAATGATACACGAAAGGGATTATGTCGATGCAATGATGTATGACTGCCATGGCTCTTATTAGTTTCTTGACTTGACATCGATATTATGATATGAAGATGAATTTATCTTTTATTATGCGCATTATGTTTGTTAACCTATGTGGAAAATAATGTCACATGGGCTAAGTGGGAGAATGTTAAGATTTTTTAAATTTAATATGATCATTAATGTGGCTCATATTCATTTATTTCAATAATATTGTAGGCCCATATATGTTAGTGAACCAATTAATTAAAAGTAATTTTCCTAAGTAACACCCTGATGGAAGGTGTATATAAAGATAAAACCCTAGGGATTAGGGATTGATGATAATTCTCCAAAAGAGAGTTATTAGGAGTCTTTTAGACTATTTCATCTCCTTTGTGGCATAATTATCCATGATTCATGGATTAATTGCTTGAATTATTCTTGTTTTGTAATTATAACTCTTGAGAAGTCCCACATTGTTGAATTATTCTATTTATGACAACAATTGAATAGAATTAAAGAAAAGTATGCTTAATTACTACTGATTTTGTCAATAGATAGATGAGAAAGCATTATTTTAGTAGAATTATTGATCGAGCATTTCTGAAGCAAAATAGACACAAAGGATCTGTGCGAAATAATAGAATTTTGAAATATGGAAACAAATCTTTCTTTTATAGATTTAGTTAGTCATTGGATTTGTGGCACGTGGACAATTTGACCTAATATGCTTCCTAATCACAATGGAAGACATATACATATAATAGGTCGCCTTCTTTGAGGAGGATGGATCGTTTTGGAGACTAAAATTTGTTCCTTAGTTGTCTTCCTTCAACCATTGGTACAATTTATTGAATTTCCGTAGAGAAGAGCTTGCAGAAGAAAGAAACTCCATTGAAGGCTAGAACAGAAGTGACGATTCTAGCAATTGTTTTTGTGCAGCAACCGAAATCTGTAGTTCTTTAAGAGTTCTTTTATTATCGATGCATTTACCATTTTCATCTATTTGTTTGTTGTCTTTTCGATATTGTAGCATGAACTAATCACTTTTAGGTGAGGCTTAAGGACAATGTTATTGAATTCATTAGGAACTGAAGTAAACCTTGTTGAATGGATTTGTTTTAAAGATGTTTTTATTGTTTAATGTTTATATCTGTCTGACCGACATCCACGAATATTCTTTCTATGTTTAGGAAAAAAATACAAGTAGATTGCTTTTGAAATACATTAGCCTCTAGATTAGGTTAACGACTGGCTAAGTGGGGAGGTTAGGGATAATTACTCACTTGATGCACAAAATACAACAGGTTAGATTACTTAGGTTAATGAGAGTTATCTAAGCTATCAGGGAGATCTATGAAGGTTCTGAGACTAATGTTGTGTGAATCAATTCAACAATACTTTTGCTTCAGCATTCTGTTTCAAGAAAATAACATTATACCTTAATCCGAGCATATTCATTCATATCGTTATAACTTTGAAAGCATTCTTTTTATTCTGTCATTTAATTTAATTCAACATTAGTTACAAAAAAAATCATAAATCATTCATTCTTCTTACTCTTGAATTCACTAAAAGAAGTGAGTTAGAATAGTTCAAAATCTACCACTAATCTCTATGGAGACAATATAAATACTTACCACTTGATGTTGACTGTGTATACTTGCACATCATTAATGTGGTTATTATTGCTCTATTTTAAGCCTCACCATCATAAGCAACAATTGGTTCTTTCTCTGCCTGATCAAGTAGTACTTTCTCTCCATCAAGAATGCCTAATAAAGTTCTAATGACGGTTAAGGGAGAGAAACATAACCTTCACAAATTACTCTACGGAATCAACATCATAGATCATAGATCAAGGTATGTTATTTTAACTTATGTTATTATTAAAAATCATCTGGTTCAAAGATCTTAACTATTATTGAATTATACAATATAATGATTTTTTTTTTGGTATAATTATACAAATTAAGAATTTTAAAATCCAAACTTAGCCACAAAGTGAAGCAAAAAAAAAAAAAAAACCCTAACTCAACATTAAATCTTCTAAATTCAACAATAAAAGTTATCTAAACAAATGATTATATACAAATATTTTATTTAATTAAAAAAATTAATAATTTAGCCACAATTTGAACCTTTTTTTTTTATGAAGCATATTTCAGGAAATTAGATATTTTGTCTTTGAAATATATGCTTAATTATGATGTAAGATGTTACTTCAACTGAGTCGAGCTAATAGTCATCGCTCCTTAGATGACCTACACGAATAAGAGAATTTTCGCACCGCTTTGATACCTTTTCAAATGTTTAAGTTAGGTTTGAATTATGTCAAGCTGAACATAGATTGTGCCCCTACCAAAGAAAACATTGTTCCCCTCACCGCGATTCGACTCTTCTTCACTGGCAGCTAAATAGAGCCCTTTGGCCAAGCTCCTCCTTACATACTATCAAGTAAAATATAAATAAAAGAAAGTTTCCATAATTTGCGAACAATGCATGATAAAAAAAAAAGAAAAAGTCTTGTTTTCAAATTAGAAAGTTATCAAATACATATCTTGTTTATAAAATTAAGTCGTCATTGAATAAATCTTTTAAGACCCACCAAAATTTCAACAGAAGTGCACCTCGTGTCATCTATCTTTAAAATCCCACCAATTTAATACTAGGCCTATATTTTATACATTAAACTCACATATTTGATAAAATTAAAAGTTTGTGGTACAAATGGATACACCTTTGAATATTTTTTTCCCATGATTTCATTTTAAACTTTAAATTATTGTTGTTTTTCTGTGATAAAAGTGCAGAAAATTACATTAATTAGTAAAAAAAAAACAAAAGATAAGGCTAAATAGAAGCTGAGCTCATGGTTTTGAGTAGGGGTGTTCAAAAGAACCAACAACTCGAAAAATCCAAGCAACCTAACCTAACTCATGTAGTTTGCGTTGAGTTGAAAATTAATTTGGGTTAGATTCAGTTCATTTTTTCTTAACCCGATTGAGTTGGTTCGATTCTTGGATCTACCGTATTGAATCAAACCAACAAAAATAATATGAATTATGTTAGTTGTTGGACATTTTCAAACAATTGAATTCTATTAACATCTTTAATCAAATACATATTTGAAAGATAAATAATTTTAATAACAATTATAAGGTGTAATTTTGATTACAATCCGTAGAATCGAACCAATTCAATCCAACTTTAATTGGTTGGTCTGAATTGGATTCATAACTTAACGAGAGTTGTTTGAATTATAAAAATTATTAACTCAAACAATTGAATTGGTTCAAAATTTCATAAAACCCCACCAACTCAATCGAGGAATACCCTTAATTTTGAGAGTGAAAGTCATTAAAGAAGTGAAAAGGACATGATTATTTTTGACCAACTGCTAGACAGTTGAAAGAAAGAAGGATCCCTTCTGCTTCGAAGACAATTCCGAAGAAACCAAGTGGTCACCTCTAGGAAGGTAGGCTCTTCCACGTCCCCCTCAAAGGTTAATTGTATTTGAAAATTAGGTTTCCCACTTTATCATTGAAAAATATATTGAATTGTATAACCATGTTATTAACTTCATGTTGATTATTTTCTCATCCATTTAGTTTTCAATTTCTTTTTCCATGGAGTTTTCAACACATACATTTGAAAATCACCTCAGTTTACCAATCCAAACATGGCTCAGTAGATAAAGACATGTACTACTATCGCAAAAGTCGATGGTTCAATCTCCGATCCTCGTAAATATGGAACTACAAAAAAAGAAAATCACTAGAGTTTTTATTCGGTTTGGTTCTTTCTATTATTGTACCATCTAATACTGACTCTCTAATGTCTGTCCAATCACCCCATGTGGCTCCACTACATGTTCATGCCAACATATTAATGTACATAATTGAAGTCACGTTATCCATCTATTAAATAATTAATGGTAGAATAACGCCAAGAATAAAAGTAATTATTTTTTTTATTATTCAGATGCTAAATATAAAATTTAAAAACTAAAATAAATATTTTGAAAGTTCTAAGGACTAAAATGATATAATTTTTAAAATTGATGACCGAATTGGATTTAAAATTTTATCCATTTATTTAAGTTTAAATTCCATATTTTATGTCAACTTTTAGGCCTATTCTAATTTGATCCTCAAATTTTCAAAATTTATAATTTAATCCTCAAGCTCTAGAAAATGTAATTGTTTCTATCGTTTGTGTATATTAACACATTAATATAAGCATGCTTGGAAGATTATCTACCATGAATATTAAGTTCCAAATATGATCTTCTTGTTGTCAAACCGAACATAGCTCAATTGGTTAAAACATATTTCCTTCAACCAAAAGGTCGTGGATTCGAATTCTTACATCCACTTGTTGAACTAAAAAAAAAGATCTCATTGCCAGAAAGTAGAAATTTTCATGCATTAATTAAAGTTAATTCGAACTCAAAAAAAAAAAAAGAAGTTAATTCTACCACAGTAAAAAAAAAAAAAAGGAAAGAAGCAAACTAATTGTAGGAAAAGAGACTCGAGACTTCTTAAGATATAATTTATGTAATAAGGAAAAAAAGACGTTGTAAAAGCCAAATGTAGGTCATAATATTTGCCATTCTAAATATCTACGTCAATCAACTTACGTGACTCCTATATATTCTCATTGCAAAGACTTAAACAAACCTTAATACCAATGAATTTTAAATCTTATTTTAATTTCAAAATATGGTCTAAATGAAAATGCACTACCAAAAGACCGAGCATAATTTCTGTTCATCAACATGACATTTCTGATCGTGATTTTTCTGTCACTTGCCATGTTCACCTCAATATTTTTCTTTAGTTTTCCTTCGTCATTCGACAACAACATTTCAAATGATTCCAAAGTTCATTGCACCCAGTTCATGTGCTCTTCAAAATCGACCATTTTTTACTAATATCATTGCGCAGATATCATAGCTTCCAATAACAAACTTTATTTAGATCTTATATTACAGCAAAAAATCATCGCATTGAATATAAAGTCATTTCTATCACCTCTTTACTAACGTCAATATGATTACAAGGTATAGGAACTTGGCATTTTGAAACTAGATGCTTTCATTCCGCACTACTAAATCAAACAGCTTACTTCCTAGTTTATCATTTACAAATCTATGCAACATATAAGTAAAACTTACTTCCCCTTTCCTGATCCCCTGGCATAAATCAACCCGACCATACTTCAAACTCAACACGACCGTGAGCTGCACGTTGAACCGACCCAAATATTGGTTGTGCTTTCATCTTTCAGAGCCTTGGAAGGCCTGAAAACAGAAAAGAGGTAAAGAAGTGTGGAAGAGAAAGGGCGTAAATAGATACTTTTCGTGCATCTGCTTCCTCGCGTGAGGTGTGATTGTCCTGCACGTGGCAGCATCACCAACCTTCCTTTCACAGTGACACATTGAAGGGAATACTGTTGAAGCATGGTTGAGTTTTTATCAAACTGTTGAGGTATCCAATACCTGTTATGAACCTCCAGATAGGAAGCAACTACTGCTGCCAGAACTGCCCACGGCACACACGATGTCACGGACGAGAAACTTCACATTTCTGGTTCCAATTTCATCCAGTACTTCTAGACATTCCTGCAAGTCTGAATTGCTCACTAGCATAACCCATTCTTTTTCATCGTCTAGATATTTGAGCTGGAATGTCCCCTGGCTTAACTTGAATCTCTTGCCAACTTCTTCGTAGAGCTGGAGATATCCTAAAGATGGATCGAATCTGAATCGAATTGTGTCTTCTCTGTATGAAGCTTTTACAATAATCTTGGAATCACTATCAACAGAGCTAATTTTTTCTTGCAAATGCTTCCTCTCCTCAACGCTCTGACAGCTGGATGAACTGCCATGTATCAATAAGCCAGAGCCATTCGATGAGTCTGTCATGCTCGAAGTAGTTGGCTGGTAATGTTCAATGATTCCATCATCCCCTTGCAACACCGTATCTGCTTCATCAGCAGCTGCAAAAGAGCTTGAGCTCTTGGCCATAAATTGGCAGTCAGTATCACCTGATCTCAAATCATTCTCAACAAAATCCAATCTGTTACTTTTTTGAGCAAAAATAGAACGTGAGGCATTCCCTGGGACATCCCATCCCATCATATCTAGGTCAGCAAGCTGGCACGATGCAGTATATACCCCAGTGGACTTTGAACCTTCACTACAATCAAGCTGACAAACATTGGGTTCCTTTTCTGGAATGAGAACACTCCTCGATGACATTCTTTGGGATATAGTGACAAAAGACTCATCCATTTCCAATTTCGTGGCAAAATTCTGACGATTGAAAGAGACAGGAGGTATTGTATTTACATCCTGAAGGAATGGCTCAAGGTTTTTTATAGATGGGTTAGTATCAGAGAAGAGAGGACTATTTTGTCCATTTGGTTCTGGAATAAGAGAGCCGGCTGCCATAAGGCCCCCCGAGGTTGGATCAAACTTCAGTCCACCCTCCACGCCCTTGACAGAATCGAGAACTGTCTGTATTTTCCTTAATGAACGGTTTACCTTGTTTATTTTGCGAGATGGCCACCTCAAAATCCCATGTTGTCTGCATATTCTTTTCAGAGTTGTTGGACAAACTGAAAATGCTCCCAAAAAAAAAAAACCCTAATAAAGCCATTAAAAAATTGGAAACTATTCCAGAACAAACGTATTGCAAAAATTTTTGCTTCAAATAAAATCAAAACACCAATTAAGTGGCGCATAAAACTTCTAAATCCTTAGCATGACTATGCTCTGGTGGAAGTGTTGACATTAGTCAGAGATTTTTTAAGTTCCTTCCTATCCCCTCTTCCTCTCTCTTTCAAGTTCTTGACAGTAGTATTATAGTCAGTCCATGATGTGTAAATTCATAGCCATAAGAAGTCCCAAGTGAAAGGATGAGACGCCTTCCATATCATATTCAAATAAACTAATTCTTCTTTTATTCAATGAATGACTGTCCATAGAAGACAGAATTTTCATTGAGAGAAGTACACATCTACACGTCCTAAAATGAACTCCCTTTACATCTACCGGAAGATTTAACAGTCTAAGAATGTGCTTCCACAATATAAAAAGGTCAATGCTTACCACTCATTTACTTTATGAGAGATATACATAGTTAATCCATAATCGAATAATTAGAGGCATGAAGGGCACAGCATCCTTGACCTATTGTCAAACACATGGCTAAACCCTTTAATGATCCACATACATGAAAGAACGTGTTAATTGCATACATAATTGTACAAGATTAAATTGAACTTTCAGAGCACAGGGATTTTAATATCAACGACTAAAATACATAGATGCAACTTGCAATCTTCATGTTTTAACGTTTAAAAAGAGAGCCTGAAAGATCTTGGCATAAAACTTGAATTAGAAGGCATGAAATATGTGCAAACTCAATTATAGATAATGTTCAAAAAGGCTGGAAGTTGTTTTTTTTTTCAAGGAATACTTGCATTGATTAAATTTGGGTTGAGTAGGATCCCATAGAACTCTTCTCTTTTTTAAAGTCAGGGCGGTTGAGGAGTTGGGGTACACTTGCATTAATTTAATTTGGGTTGAGTAGGATCCCATAGAACTCTTCTCTTTTTTAAAGACGGGCGGTTGAGGAGAAGTTGGGAAAGAATATGGTACATTTGTGGAAAGGGTCAGAGAGAGAGGAAGACTGCATTAAGTTAACTTGGTTTCAACGTCAAAAGTGTTCGTGGAATGTGGAAATGTGATTGAGAATCTTGATGATACAAACATCATCCTTCTATCTAAATGGTTATACTGTAGACACTCAGACCTACTTTCTACCGCCAGGCAATGTGAGTTGGTATGGGATCCACCCCAATAGCCGCGATTCCAGTCCAGGATCTTTAAACACCTTGAGGAATCTGTGGAAGGTGTTATGCCATTGCCTCCAATTGTTCGTCCTTTTGTTAGTTCTTTCGATGGATAGTTGCGAAGTATGTTTTTTGGGAAGATTCTTGGTCTCAAGATAGTACCTCAGTCAATTACTCATTTTCTCGATTATCATTTTAGTACAGGCTTTTTCATCAATGAGTCAGCTTCCTCTCTATCCTTCAAATAGTCATTTTGGTTCTCCTAGTCATAAATTGTTAGGTAGTTCTGTTGAGCCTTTCAGTATTTTCACTGATAAGTGCCTAACTCCATGGGTTTATTCTTCTCTACCCCCTCCTTTCTTCTCTAACCTTTGGAAGTTGAAGATCCTCAGGATGAGTAAGTTATATATCTGTTTTGTTGCCCTTAAGAGGATTAGGATTAACACCATCGACATTATCTAGAGAGCATCTACCTTGGTCCTTGGCCCAAACTAGTGTATTTGGTGCAAGTGCACTTCGAAATTTTAAATCATCTTTTGTGCCGTTGCCCTTTTGCTACAAAGGTGTGGTGTGTCTATGGAAAATAAGTTCGAGAGTTTGTGGGATGATGAAGTCATTTTGGATCTTCTATTGCTATTTTATGGAGTATTTGGTTGAAAAGAAACCATAGAACTTTTTTAATCTAAATAAGTCATGAGAGGACGTTTCAGGTTGATGAATTTTTACGTCTCTAGTTCATAGTCCAAAGCTCCTGTAGTTTGTCCTTGATCACCAATGGCTGGGATCATTTTTTTAGGCCTGTTCTGTTGTCCCGCGTTTGTTGGCCATTGGTTTCTTTGTGGCTTTTTTCTAAATTTTCATTTATTTCAATGAAAGATGATTGTTTATGGGGAAAAAAACTAAAAAAAGAAAAAAAAGTCTGCAGGCTCACCACCAATGCTCTTTGCTGCATCCTTGAGACTCCCAGAAAAATATTGTTGAAGAACACTCAAACTCACATTTTTCTCAGCTGTGCTACGTTTTTTCTCCCCCTGCCTCCGTGATGTTATCTGCACGATAAGGTGCATTAGGAACTGTTAAAAGATTAATGCATAATCTGTTCGCAAAAGTACACCAACAGTGGAAGAAAAAAATTAGCAAATGACATCCATAAATTAAATATACTCGCTTACTATCCCAAATGGCAAACGCACGACCCAATGCACTACCCAATGCGGAAGAAACATCAAAACAAGGTACAGCCATGCGCTGGTTAAATTTGAAATCCAATGCCCATCTGCCACCTCAATGAAAAAAGGGATGCAGCAACCTAACTCGTTCCATCTAGACATTGCTAATTTGCCATTCATCTTAATATCTCTAATTTGTAATAAGCTTTTAAAATGTGAATTGCTTCTTCAGTTTATCATCTTCCTATACCCTAAGTTGAGTACAAGGAACAGTTACACTAGCAATTATCGAAGAATAAATAAACCATGGATTTACCAGGAAATTGTATGACCAGATTAATGACTCATTAGATCAGAAACCCCACACCTCTTCCACCCTGAGGCACCAAACCACACAGAACGCTGAACAGCCAGAGATAATCTAGACATTCACAGCAGATAAAATTACTGTAACAGATATGCCATACACCGGCACCCTTGTGTATAGGACTAGTGTAATAAATACACAGATGTTTCTTGATAGGTCCATATTATACATACAGTCAGACTTGACGTCCACATCTGGTGGTTCCTTTCTATTTAACACCACCCACGTATTACATTAATTACAATTGATCATCAAACACTGGATGTGCGTTCATCTTAGAAATGGTCTTAACAGATCTAGGAAGACCCAAAACTATTAGCTGTTGCAAATTGATTCATTATTCGTAATGGAGATTTCAGACACTTTTATGCAATTAAATAAACGTCGATCTCATGCCTTCTTTAGATAGCCATCAATATGATAAAAAAAATAAAACAAAGATGGAAATGATAAAATGAGATGATTAATAAAGGAAAGGGAAAATGGCAACGACAAACAAAACAATAGAACAACACAACACAGAGGATGACAGGAATAAAATAACCTGTTTCTTAAGACATTCCGCTTCAGTCCCACCATTTATTGAGTTCCTCGTTTCACTGTCTGTAACAGTGGATTGTGAGTTTCTCCTAGACATAGTTGCAGCATTTCCAATTAATCCACTCTGAAATCCAGTAACAGGATCCTTGGCCCCTACTAATTCTTCCTTTGAAACAGTCCTCAAACTCTGGCACATTCTTTGCATGGTACCAGAGAGATTGTTTAACAGAAGTTGCTGTTCTGAGCTCCCTTTCATATTGACTGGTAGAAAGAATTCTAGTATATAATCATCGTCACCAGTGTACGTACTTCTCAACCTGATTGCAACTGCAGCATTCAGACCAAACTTCCGTGCGTGATGGACCAGTGGATAGTCATTAATATCATATGCCTTCACATCTGGATAAAAGAAAGGATGATTAGATTGAAGAGCTTTCCCAGCTATCCCTTGCCCTTTTTCAAGATGATGTTTCACACATGCATGCACAAAACCTTGAGCTGCTTTGTCATTCACATAACACGCTGTTTCCTCAATACATAATAGAAATTTCTCCTTTGGCCTAATGTTGTTCTCCCTTACACGAACTCTTGCAGCCTCATCAACAGCTTCCAGAGTATAACAGCAAGGAATCCAGGTTAGTGCCAGAGGCAATCTATGTGCATGACAAACAGCACGTAGCACGTCCATTATCTCTGCTAATGCAGATCTCTGGTTCTTCTTCAAGCACTGCAACAAATACTTCATTGACATAAATAAATCTGTAAAAATGTAGAACTAAAAATAGATTGAAAAAATGAGATGGCTAATATTCTCAAGTAATTACTAAATTTTCAAAAACAAAATAAACCACATAAGCAGAAATCTTCATTTTTCATTTTTCTCGTCTCTCCCACCACCAAAAATCCATCCCCCTTTTCCCATCAATCTGAACACTCTCCTCCCATCTCCCTCTTTTACTCTTTCAATTCCTTGACCTCTCTTACTCTCTCGATCCCTCTCACTCACTCTCTCAGTCTCTCCCACTTCCTCAATCTCTCTCCGACTTTTACTCTCCACTCTCTCAGTCCCCTGATTTCACATGAGTTGGATTACTCCTGAAGTATCACATGAGAGCATATGATTAGATCACTATGTCCACATCTACCTCAGATAATAAGTTCATATCGTAGTGTTTCATCATGTTTTCATTAACAAGTTTTTACTTTTTTTATGGAAGGACTAGATTGAAATAAAATGATCATAAAAAGCAAAGAGTCAAAAAGAACTAAGACGAAATATGAAAATTGTCATATACATTAAGGATCAATCTTTATATTTAGCCTAATTAAAAATCTCAATTAAGAGTTATTACATATAACTAAAAGGTAGGTGAAGAAAAAACCAATAAATAACATTGCAGCCAATAATACCTCAGGATAGAGTCGAGGAGGTGCAACAGTGCTCAAGCTAACAGTCTGCAACAATCATGGTCCAAGGAAATGTCAACAATATGACCAATAGATCCTTGTGATATAATCATTCATTAAACTCAGAAAAGTGGACCACACTAGACAACAGCAGATTCCATAGAAGATTATTTGTTTAAATTGAAGGCATTAATTACTGCTTTTGATCATCTACAACTTTTTTGGGAGCCATTTTATACGGTTATAAATGAGTTCTCATACCTACCCGTACTGAACATGTTTATGCATATTGGCATGATATGCATCACATTTAAGATACCAAAAGAAACTTTGCAATAGGAAATTTTCTCCAAGAAAAGAGAGAGCGAAAGAAAAGGAAAGGAACCAAGTGATAAAAGTTTAAACACACAACTACTCCACGTGATTTTTATCAATGAAAATTATTTATAAAAAAACAATATAAACTTCTTACTATCATGGTGATGGAAGCCAAAACTGAAACAGAATAATCAGAGACAAAAAATCTGTCATTTCCATTCAATTTAACAGGAAAGATGGTGCAACCCTATGGTCTTGACCACCAAGAAGTTAACTTTAAATAAACAGAAATGAGATTATTTGTAATTATTGCATATCAGGACGTTACAGTAAAGGAGTACATAAGGATAACTAACCTGTAGTGCTTGGGTAACAATGTCGATCTCTGCATCAAAATTGGGCTTCTCCTTTTTAGTAACAACCTCAAGCACGGCACAGCATGACCTTTCATGTTCATCATTGAATACCGGTAAGGCAATGGATCCATATACCTCATGATCTATCGCATGTTCCATTCTCAGATACTCATTCTCGCTGTAATATCTAACATTTGATGTCCATTCTGGAACTTTGGAGGTAAAAACACGACCAGGAAGCCCAAGGAGAGAACCCAGTTTTCCTTCTGCAGAGAACCTATACGACCTTGACACTTCACGGTAACCTGTGAGCATTTGATCAAGCAAATATGGCTGCTCGCTGGTGCTCAAGAAGAATTGGTTTCCATGCTTCACAGGTACCCAGACTTGAGCCAAAATACCTCCGGGTGAAGACTCTTTAAACAAGGACAGTGCCCTCAGCATTCTCTCATCAAGTGTCCAACCAAGCGGCCTAGAGATCAGACAACTATCCATGTCTAGAAGAACATCATTCGTCTTCGAGCCAGCTTCATTTGCATTGTCCGAACCATCAGATACCATAAATCCAGTGTCCGGCTGGTGAAACATCATCTTATCTCCACAAGTGAAAGAATTCGCCATCGAAATGGAAGCTCCACCAAGTTCATTCAGAGGGAATGCTCCATGGTTTCCTCCTTCAGGCAAAGTTGAACCCTCCAAAGAAGCACAAGTATTCATCGGTGCAGTCGACGAAAAGCCACAAGAATTGAAAATCTGATCGATTGTTGCACAGTTGTTGCCCCATCCCACGTAAGAATCAAAATTCATCAGCTCTGAGAAGCTATGGAGCACATCTTCAGGACTCAGAATCCTCATTCCACCATCAGCAGAAGCAAGAGTTTCGGCCTGAGTTCTCGAAGGCCCCCAATACCCCATCCCTTCTTCCTTGGATGAAAAGGGGTTTTCCATATTGGGCAATCAAGATTAATTTGCAGAAATCAAATGGCGAGAGTTGCTAGAATTCCATCCAGCGACAGCGGCCAAAACTAATACTCCTAAGCTTACTATCTCTCTCCGCCATTACACAGTTCGGAAAAACATCCATTATATCCCTGCAAGTTCCTACCCCCTACATGAACCGCAGGCAACCCACCAGGACAGCTGCAATATAATTACAAAACTACACTTTTGTATAGATTCCAGAAATACCAACAAAAAGAGAGAGAAAAAAAGGCCGTAAATCGAAGGAGCAAGCTTCCACCACACAACGCCTTATCTAAAATCAGCAAAATTCCAGGAAAAGGGATGATAAATACAATATCACAGAGTTCAAAAGATGACGGACGCGACCGCAAATTAGTGATGAAAGCGGCCAGAGGTGTGAGTCAGCAGCAATTAAAGCTTAAAAAAATGGCGGAGTCGGTTACCGTCTGAGAAATTTCTCAAGCTTATCGAAGGAATCAGCAGCGCACAGAATTCCAAGAATTAGAGATAGAGATGGGGAAGAAGGTCGGTGAGTGATGTGAGAAAGAGGGAATTCTCCTCCATAAAAGGGAAAGTAAAAAAAGGAAAAAGAAAAACCCTAGAGAGAGAAAGACAGAGTGGGCACCATTGCGGCGGTGAACTGTTGCATCAGAGCAATTTTCTGGCAGATGGGGTTGCCCAAAATAGAAAGTTTGTCGCGCATTGAAGTTGCTTTTTCGCCATTTTTCTTTTTTCTTACAGTGAAAGGCTTAAAAATAACCTTTTTGTGGTACAGGTGGTGAGAATTTGCAGAGAGGAGGAGAGAGAGAGAGAGCAGAGGGAGAAGGGGACTTGGGAAAGTAGTTGGAAGCTTTGGCTTCAGCTTCGTTTTCAGCCTTTCTGATTCTTGAAATTGTGGAATGTCCAATGCAACCCCGAAATGACAAATATGTCCTCGACCTTTCTTCCTATTTTCTTTTTAGAGATCTACCCATCAATTTCAATTTCCTTTGTCATACGGTATACCATTTTGTTTATCCCCATTTGGTAACTTCGATAATCTCTCTCTAACTTCTTTATTTTTCATCACGTTAATATAGCTTTTTTTTCCCTCAATACGATAACACTTTTTTTTTTTTGAAAAGGTAGTACAATAACACTTGAGGTAGAGAGTTGAACCTATCATCGTTAGAAATATACGTTTTAACCAATTGAGTTATCCTCATGTGGACAACATTAATATAACTTAACTAAATAGATAAAATATTTATTACTATCTTAAAAATCGATAGTTCTTAAAAAAAATACTAACAATATAAGCATAATTTAGTAGTTAAGACATCCGTACTTCTTGTAAGAGATCATATGGTACAATTTCATGGCTCATTGTAATATAATATTCTCGATTAAAAAAAAAAGATGGGTATTAGCTACACTGTCTTAGGAGGAGCAATAACTCTTGAAAAAGAGTTGTTTAACTACAATCAGCCTATTAGTTGTCCAAATTGAAGTGCATGAGCTCATGATGGTAGAGCCAATTAGAGATTACATTGCATCTTCATGAGATGGACTGTGTCTTGCGTTCTATTTGAAGTATAAATGCAATTAACAGATGAGTTTTAGAACTTATGTTGTAGAATTCATAGGGTGAAGTAAACGACTGTAGATGTTGCTGTAGCAAGTTCCACTACAAGCAAGATTGCTGCAGTACAATGGAGCAATGTTGTGTTCATCAATCCTACTGAATTATACGACAAAATCTTACTACAATGTAACATTTCTAAATAAGACAACACGCAATTCTGGAAATTCATTGAGTATGTTGAGATCCATAGAAGGCTAGAAAAATTTTTGGGGCTGTGAAACATAACCTAGCAAGGAAAGATAGAGAAGGAGTGGCGGAATGAGAAGATATATAAAAATAAAAACGAAAGAAGAAGGACGCCTGAACGGAGAGACGGAGATTCGGAGAGACAAAAAAAGAAGTTTTCCAATAATTCAAACTATTTCAAAGAGACATATCAGACGGGCAGAGCAAGGAAGAGACTATTGTGCAAGAGACGGCAAAGATGAAGATCATGTGGATCAGCTAAGAAGTTTTGATACTAGAATTCTGTCAACGGTAAGTTTGTTAATCAAGGACAAAGGAGTGTGCAAAATAGAATGACTGCACACCAATATGGTGCTAAGCCACAAACACTTCGACCTCAAGTTAGTCGGATTATAAGAATCAACTTAGCACAAAAGAGTAGAATGAGTTGCTTACATCTAGCAAAATCCTCTCTTCCTTTTATAGGAATGCTAGGTGAAGATAAATTCATAGCCATTATCCATATTGTAACCATCAACATTATTAATTGTGTTTGATGTTTTATAAGTTACGAATCTCGAACTTATTACTTTTGGTAATTAGGTGGCCGACTAAGTTAAGGTTGGTTTAGATGACCCCTTCGAAGGATGAACATAGCTAGGGTCTTGGTTGACGTCAATCTCTTTTGGGAGTGCCTTGGTCGACCCCTTTGAGGATGGTCTTGGGCGACCCCATTATGGGGTGGGCTTGGCCGAGGCCGACCTTCTAGAGGATGGCCTTGGGCGACTCCTTTGGAGATGGGCTTGGTCATGGCCTACCCCTTTAGGGGATGGTCTTGGCCTTGGGCGACTCCTTTGAGGATGGCCTTGGCCAACCACTTAGCCTCTTCCCTAGAGGTCGACTTAGCTCAGCCGACTGTCTCTTCCTCGAGGAGGTCGGCTCAGCTCGACCACCTCTTCTCTGGGAGGTCAGCTCGCTCGGTTGATCGCCTCTTCCTTGAGGTGGTCGGCTCGACTAATCTCCTCTTCCTCGGGGAGTCGGCTCGGCTCGGCTCGGCCACCTCTTCCTCGGGGAGGTCGGCTCGGGCAACCACTTAATGGACTGCCTGAGGCTCCTTTCTTGGGTTAGGCTCAAGTTGGGTTTGACATTTCGAAAGCTAACCGAGCTAGTTTACTTGGACCAAGGTTCTCTTGGTTCTAAGAGATTGGTCTTGAGTTTAGCCTTTGTTGAACTAAGTCCTTAATCCTGATCTTTTATCTCATTTTTTCTACCCATAACAGGAATGACCTTGAATTCGATGGATAGTGATCATGCATTATGAATTACTAAGGCATAGACACGTGCATGAACCTACTAATTAACTTCATTAAACCTTGAAAGAGTTAACGATGAACTTCTCAGCCCAGATTTGCATTTGGTTATCTATTAAGAAAGTTGCTAAAGCAAAGTTTATCACATAATGAAAAAATGGGGATTCAACCAACCAAACCTCTTGTTATTCAATATTTGTCTTTTGGGTATTTCCATTACTTTGATAATTCATCGTGTTCATTATATTTCTTATTCTAGCAACAAAATAATTTTGTTCTTAAAAACACCATTTTATTTCTTCAAGGCCCCCACTTACACTTGCAATTATTGAATTAAAGTGCTTGTTTTGTAAAGGATCCATCTGGATATGATCTTGGAGTACTCTTCTTTATTACTTGTTGCACGATTACATATACTTGCAAATATTTAACTTCTCTTTGCCATATTGAGGAAGAAGAAGATTGCAAATTTCAAGGTGTTTGATGAATGGACTGAAGATCTTAAACTTCAAAATGTTTAGTCTAGATTTAGGAAACGTGTTTGGGCTAAAGTTTAGAAAGCTTAATTTAGAAAAATTTTATGACGAAGTGGGTTTGGAGTATTGTTGAAACTCATAGTGAAATGTGATCATTGTAGCCTCTACGTCCATAAGTCAAGCCAAGATCATCCGGAAGGGTATAGCACGTGCACAAACGCCCGAGAAAACCTTTAAAGACGAGCTTTTGATCGTTCATCTCTCTTTAGGTGTCTTCCATTGCACGCTCGCCTGCCAGATGCACACCGCACGCCTACCTATCGCACTTAACCTTGCAGGACACCGCCACATTGCACACATGTTCATCTGACCAAGCGCCAACCTTGTGTGCAAGCATGTCGCATGTGCCCACAAGCACCTTCATCATCACGTGGCTCTGCATGCGCTTGCTTTTAAACATTGTTAACTCTTAGGATAAGAGTTAGAAGTGGCCTAAATTAGTACATTTATGAGCAAAACGATGACTCGTTTTGATTTCTAAACAAAAATTATATGCACATCTCTGGTGCTTTACTTTGAGCAAATGAATTGGGAATTGATTGAGTAAACTGTTGGTTACATTTGTTTCACAAATATTTCATTACTGTTCTATAATATTCTGCTAATTTTGCTATAGCATCTCTTTGACAAAAGCTGTGACATTGCTGAGCTAAAAGTAAAGGATAGCGAGGTGACATTTCATTAATTGAGCTGGCAAGCAACACATGACAAGTAAGGAAATGACCAAAGGAGAAGCCTCCACATGGTAGAATGAGCCAAATAAGGGCTCATTTGTTGGCCAAATGGATAAGATGGAGAGATATATAAAAGAAAAGAGAAGCAACTTCCATATACAGACAAAATTCAATTTTCTTTTGGGACAAGGATTTTTCTCAACATTTGAGGGAGATTTTCCAAAGAAGGAAAGAGGAGACAAGAGAAGAAGGGCAGCTTTTGAGAGGAGGCCACTTTTGGAAAGAAGACTCTTCTACAATTTCTTCCTTATTTTCTTTTATCTCATTCTTTTCTCTTTCTACTTAGTATTTCATATTTTATAAATTTACACTCCGAAGTATTTTTGGGTTTTCTCTATTATTGGAATTATGTATTGTTTAATTCGTATTGTTTTCTATTTTGCTCTCCTAAGCATGAACTAATTAGCTTAAGGTGAGGGTTAGGGAATGTTTTGTGTTCGAATGTTATAAGGATTGTTTACAGCAGTTCTTAGCTATCTTTTTAATGGGTGCTAATAACTTAATATTTATTCTAGTTGTATTGTCGTTTGACTCCTCTTTGCTATTATTTTACTTCTTAATTGCTATTTTTGGTCTTTTTAAACAACTCTAAGTTTAGTTATTAAAATTCTCTCAAACCACTTATCTTAAAGTTAATTTTGTCAATTTATCCTTGTAGATCAACCTTGCATTGCTACAACTTCTAAGTATACACTTGCACTCAAGATGTGACTAAGCTAAGAAGACTATATAGCTCTAACAAATTAATTAAAACACTTAACAAATGTCTATGCATGCACCATGGCCGTGCACAAGCAAGAACCTCACAATGCCTCTCCTACGCTCACCTACCTACAGCTTGCCGCCCATGTGCCAGCCATCCTATTTTGGGAATGTCTTTCCAAATGTGATTTCTTAATAATTTTAGAATGTTTCTAGAAATTTTAATTTTTAGAACGTCTTTTCAATTTTATTTTCTTATTTTTTGGGAAAAGTTATATAAACTCTAGGATTTTATTTTATTATCTAATTCTTTTTAGAAAACAAATCTTTTAACCTTTTTTTTATTTCTTTGGAGATTTTATTTGATTTTTTTGCGAACATTTTAGGAAATAGTTTCTTTTATTCTTCTTAGTCATTTTAAGGCAAGTTTATTTCCTTATTTGTGTGTCTTAGCTTCTATAAAATGTCAAGTTTTTTAATTTTGGAAATAGATTTTGATGAATGTTTTAAGCTGTTTGAGAAAAAACTTGTCAATTTGTTCAAGCAATTGAACCCCTCCTATAGCTTCTCTTGCGCGTGGCTTAGAGAAGTAAAGGAACATTCAAGCTTGATTTGATTGGTCATCAAACTTGTTGAGTATTTCTTTCTTAGACTGAAAAGACTTGTGAATAGTGCTTTTGCATTCAAGTTCCTACATTCCTTAGCTTGACCAACTTCAAAGGTAAATCATTCTATCCTTCCTTTGGGATTGTTTTTAAGTAGGGATTTTAGTGCCTTTGTCTAGAGGTTCAAATAACCAAGGAGTTCCCTAGCACCAGTCTGACTTCTTTGGGAGCTATCACTTGGTTGAACTTTGATGTCCAATTGATCGTGGAGGCTTGCTTGACAATCTGCAATTAAGGGCATTACTCGCATCACATAGATTTGTCCAACAAACTCAAAATTTAAGTTCCAACCCTTAGAGCAAACATGGAATGACTAACTCTCACTTCAAACACTCCCTAAAGTTAGAGATTTGAATCCATGCCATTTTATTGAACTAAAAGAAAACTTTATTTCTCCACATCATTTTTTTAGTGGACATTTTTTTAATAAAGAAACAATAAGAACCAACACTTAAACAAACTAAACAAAAAACAAAGGGAAGATCGTAGCTGATGGCGCAGCTTGCCGATCGAGGGCTGTCGTCCATCCAAACGTCAGTCATGTGGATTTTCTTTGCATGCATTGTTGTGGCATGAGCAGCTGAGTTGCAATCCCTTGAGATTAGAGAGATATCTTCAACCATTCATCTTCTTTGTTTCTTTGTTATTTATGCCATAAGCATCTTAGTTTCATTCTCACAAGTTTCTGATCTTTGTAGCAACTTCCAAAAGATTAAAGAATCAATTTCTACATGCACAGGAGTAATGTCTATTTCTCATGCCAATCTGATACCTTCCGTCAAAGTCATTACCTTAGCAAACTCCATAAGGCCTGTTAATCTCCAAAATTTCTAGGCTGAAACGATCACCTCGTTGTTAGGATCGCAAATTATTGTGCTTAGGACAACATTGCCATCAAGGACAACAGCATCTGTATTTAGTTTATAGGTACGAAAATCTAGCACTCTCGTCGATTTCTGTCTCGATTTGTTCTTGTGCTTTCAATTGGGTGGCTATTCTTTTTGTCATTATCTGCATCATTTTATTGAATCTATGCATGTTGGGATGTTATTACGTCCAATTGGTTCACATAGTTATCACCTATGAAATAAGAATGCCTCAGAAAATTTCCTAGTCCTTAAAGAGCCATGTTGTTGCACTAGTTCCAAATTTTCCATAGTGACAAAAATAAAAGTTAAAAAATTTTCCTTGTTTAGATTCAGTTTTGCCCTACAAAAAAGAAAGAGAGAGAAAAAGCATCAAAGTAGGTAATGTCATAGAGATGGGACACTACACTCCATTGAATCCAGCCTTTTTAATCTCTTTACACAACAACAATGCATGTACTTGGAACTCCTCTTCTTTTTCATAAATAGAGCAAGCACATAACTCAACAATTTTTCTTTGATGGAGATTTGATGTTGTAGGATGAGTATTCAAACAAGCTCTTTAGATGAGTATCTTTATCTTGGTTGGAATATCTAAGTGTCAAAGATTTTTTCACCAATTCATACTTTCATGGTCTTTAGATGATGACGCCTTATAGGTTGTTTCTTCAATTGCTAATTGTAACCCATTTTAATTTAGCAAATTCCTCTTTTCTCATAATGTCAAAAAAAAGTTTGGGGCAGCAAAGGCACTTACACGGATGCTTAGGATCATGGATACATCATCTGCGGAAAAAAAAACTCCACTTTCTAAATGTTTCACTCCCTGTCATCTAAAGGCCACTAACTCTACGATTGATTAGAGGTCGAGGTAAGGATAAGACCTTAAAGGTATTTTCCCAAGAATCCATTGATTATTATAGATATCAATTGAGTTTCTATCTCGAACTCTCCATCTTCCTCCTTTGATAGCTGGCTCCCTTCTTTTGTTGGGATAATGGAGCCAAAAGAAGAAAAAGAAGTTGTAGCATCAATTCCACCCTAGAGAACGGCATCGAGACGCTGTCTTCGAGCATCGTGACATTGTCGCAAGTGAAAAAAACAAAAGGTGTGCACAAAATTATCGTGACTATGACTTTTGTAGTGTCGAGATGTTGGCCTTAACATCTCGACGCTACCTCGACTCTAGAAACATTAAACCTAATGTTTCTTTCGTTTGTGGCGGCTAAGTTTTTTTTCATCTGAGAAAGTTTTTCTTGACCGGTTTTTGTGAGTTATTTTGTGAGCAAAATACTATATATATCCATTGAGAGTTTTTTGTGTTCTTAGTGTGATTCATGAGTCAATTTTCCTAGAGAGAAAATTGTGAGAAATTCTTTTGAGTGGTGTGAACACTTGTAACCATCTCCTTGACAATTTTAGTGAAACCTGCAATAGTAGTAGAGAACTAGATATAGTCAACATTGGGTGAACTAGTATAAATTTGGTGTCGTTTTCTTAACTTGATTTAAATATTTTTCTAGCTTTAGGTAGTTAAATTGGTTTATTTGATTATGTGAGCAACCTTTTTCAATTGGTAGTTATTCCTCATTATTTGAACTTGAATTGATTTAAGGATTGAGATTCGATATATATATATATATATATATATTGACTACAATAGAATTTGAGTTCTTTTATATATTTGACGTATTCCCTAATAAATGGTATTAGAGTTAAGTTGGTTGAAGAGCAATGTTAGGAGAAGACAAAAGGCTTCTACATTTAATGGTTCGAATTTTAGTTTTTGCAAGTTGCAGGTATTAGATTACTTGCATTCCAAGGAATTGAACTTACCTTTGGATAGGAAGTCAGATGACTAGACGAGTTAGAATGGAGGAAGTTGGACAAGAAAGTGCTAGCGACCATTCGATTTACTTTGACCAAGAGTGTGTAGAGCAGTGTAGCGAAGGAAACCACCACTATAGGGCTGATGAAGACATTGTCTAGCATGTACAGAAAACCTTCGATAAATAATAAAGTAGATCTTGCAACTAAATTTTTGAATTTGAAAATGTCTGAAGGATCATCTATTGTTGCACATTTAAATGAGTCTGATTTGTTGATTAACAAATTAGCTACTATGGATTTAGAGTTTAACGATGAATTTAATATCATTCTATTGTTGAGATCTTTGCCTGATAGCTGGAAAACTATGAAAATTGCAATTTCAAATTCATATGGGAGTGAGAAATTGTTGTGGCCCTACCAGAAGAGATTTGTAGAAAGAACTCAAATTTTGTTTCTACTTTTGGTTTGTCGATGAGTGTGGACAGAGGAAGGAGAAATAATAGAAGTCATGAAAATTAGGACAAGTCAAAGAACAACATAAATAAATCCATGAACAACAGATTTGAATGTAGAAAATGTGGCAAGACTAGACACATAAAAAGGAAATGCAAGGCCCCAAAGTGAATTGGGGAATAAAGCTGGTGCACACGTTGTGGCTGATGAGTTACATGATGCTCTAGTTCTCACAGTTGAGAGTGCTCATGATACATGGGTAACTGATTCAAGTGCATCTTTCCACACTACAAGTCAGCGAGATATTTTGACAAATTATGTTGGAAGAAATCATGGAAAGGTATATCTTGCTAATAGAGAGCTCTTGGACATCATTGGGATCGGTGATGTGAACTTAAAGATGGAAAATTTTTTAGTTTGCAAAATTTGCAAGGTATGTAACGTCCATTATATGATGAAAAAATTCACTTCTGTGGGTGATAACTCTCCAAACGAGAGTTAGTAGGAGTCTTTTAGACTAGATTTCATCTCTTTATTGGAGTAATTGGGTTTGGTTTATGAAATAATTGCTTGAATTATTTTTGTTTTGCATATAGGACTCTTGAGAACTTCATATTGTCAAATTATTCTATTTATGACAATATTTGAATAGAATTGGAGAAATTTATGCTTAACTACTACTAATTCTTGATATTTTGTCAACAGATAGATGATAAAGCATTATTTTAGTAGAACTTTTGATGGAGCGATTTTGGAGCAAAACGGACACATTGGATTCAAGCGAAAATAACGTAATTTTGAAATACGAAAATAAATCTCTCTTTTATGGATTTAATCAACCATTGGGTGCGTTCCACGTGGACGATTTTACCTAATAAACTTCGTAATCACAAAGAAAGTCAATAAAATAGAAAAGGCGGTTGCCAAAGAAAAAAAAGAATTCTTTTGGAGAGTCAGGGTCGATTTTAGTTTTTATTTTCGAGGGAGATTCATTGATTTGCAGAGTTTTCTTCAATTGTTGATGCACTTCATTAAATTCCCATAGAGAAGAGCTTCTAGAAGAAAGAAACTTCATTGAAGGCTGAAGTAGAAAGACAATTCTTGCAACTGTTTTTATGGAGCAACATAATTTTGCAGTTTTTTAGAGTTCTTTCGTTATGAATGCATTCACTATTTTTATTTATTTGTTGCTGTCTTTTATACATTGTAGCATGAACTAATTACCTTTAGGGGAGAATTAAGGGCAATGTTATTGAACTGAATTAGAATTGAAGTAAAGTTCGTAGAGTTGAATTGTTTTAAGAATGTTCATTAGTTTCTAATAATGTTTATATCTGTGTGGCCAACATGCATATGAATACCTTCTCTATGTTTCGAGAGAAAATA
This sequence comes from Telfairia occidentalis, assembly GCA_026257165.2. Lineage (NCBI taxonomy): Eukaryota > Viridiplantae > Streptophyta > Magnoliopsida > Cucurbitales > Cucurbitaceae > Telfairia > Telfairia occidentalis. Next base: position 43,919 of record JAOANK020000072.1, read on the forward strand.
GGAGGAGTAGATTGTTTTTAAAACACATTAGCCTCTAGATTAGGTTAGCAGCTGACTAAGTGAGAAGGTTAGGGTTAACCACTCACCTAATGTACAAAAACAACATGCTTAATTTATATAGGTTAATGGAAATTAACTTAAGATAATTGAGAAATCTGGAGGATTTCGAGACTATTGTTGTATCATTCAATTATGCAATTCTTTTACTTCAGCATTTTATTTTAGAAAAGATAACATTATACCTTAATCCAAACCTACTCATTCTTATCATTACAATTGCAAAAACATTCTTTTTATTCTGTCATTTAATTTAATCCAGTATTAATTATAAAAATTACCAACATTTATCTTTGTTACTCTTTGAATTCACTAATGGATTAAGTTAGAATAGCTCAAAAACTACCACTAATCCCTGTGGAGACGATATAAATACTTATCACTTGCTACTGATTGTGTACACATACGCATTGTTTTGTGTGGTTATTATTGTGTACACATACACATCGTTTTGTGTAGTTATTATTTGTTGGCTTTTTGGCCCTTAATCTTAAATTAATTAATTTTAATTAATTAATTAATATTTTGATGATAACAAACCTGATTTTATTTATTGACAATTTTAATGT
>JAOANK020000072.1:44644-56979 GCA_026257165.2 Telfairia occidentalis
TAAAAGAATCAATTATATACTACTATATATATTATATATATATATATATAAGGGTAAAAGAATCAACTACTTATAATCAATATAAAAAAGTCAATCATTGATATTAGATCATTTTACAATTTGCGAAAATTTACATGTTTTATGACTGTGACCAATACGAGGACAAAGATATTAATAGGTTGATATCACTGATAGACTTTTATCACATAGTGATAGACGGTCTATTAGAGATAGACTTAAATCACAACCTAAAAAAAATATACTTTATTAAATAGCAAAAACCAAATTCATACCTTTACCACTCGATTTTTTCTTTCTACTTTCTAAGATCGTCCATTTTTTGTTTGATTCTCCATTCAAGCTAAAAAAAATTAAAAACCATAACAATGTAGTCAATATGATATATAGTCTATCATTGATATATAGAAGTCTATCGCTGATATACTAAATTTATGCTTTTATTTAAGTTTATCAGTAATACCAATATATCACTAATAGACTATAAATGGAAAAAATAGAAATGAACTTTAAACTAACAAGTCATAACTTACAAAAAAAACTTATAAATCACAACTTATACAATAACAATTAAGAACTTAAAAAAAAAAAAACCTTAAAGGAAGAAACATAACTCCTAAATCAAAACATATAAACAACAAACCAAATTAAAATAAAAACTTATGAGATTTGAAAGTGAAGAAACACTACACACAGTAAGAATTTCAAAAGTTAATTGATAGAATTCAGTCAATCAACAATAGACTTGTATCTCTGATAGACATAAATCACAACATAATATATAGTCTATCATTGATAGACTAAATTTATGTTGTGATTTAAGTCATATCAGTAATACAAGTTTATCGCTGAATTAAAAAAAAAAGGCAATTTTTTTGCCATATTTACAAATTATTTTATTTTTTTGCTGTAAATGCTATTATTTTATACCTAATTGCTATATTTGCTATCGGTCCAAAAAATAACAAAGAGTGTATGATAGCTATTATTTTTTTTTATTTTCCCTCTCCCCTCTCCCTCACAATTGACGGAAAAAAATTGATGTCTTATTCTCTTAATCATGGAAACTTGAATGTTTCAAAGAATAACAACACTCACCTTGTGTTATTGTCAAAGAGGACACAATTGTCCTATTATAAATAAGCGGTAGCGTGTGTCATATTGAATGAAATAGTTTTATAACAGCTTAAAAACTTAAGGGTTATCAACTTGAGCACAATTCAATTAGATAAAATATTATACATCTATATATTGTTTTAAATGTCAAATATTTGAATCTCCATCTTGGAATAGTTGAACTTAACAAAAATTCTTCAAAAAAAAAAAAAAAAGAACTTAGGTCAAAATGAAAACTTTGAAAGATAAGAGTAGAATCGAAACAAACCATATATTTTAGGACCATTTATATAATTTAACCTAAACACTAAAAATGCCAATCTGAGCATAGTTCAACTGGTATATCCTTGACTATAAGATTGAAAATTCAAATGCCGACACTCACATGTTGTTTAAACTAAAAAAATGCCAAACCGAACATAACTAATTGGTTAAAGACATATCTCTTTGATCAAGAAGTCATGAGTTTGAATCCCCACCTTCACCAATCATTGAACTAAAAAACCTATAAAAAATGTCCCAAACAATAAAAACATCTACTTTTATTTCCTTTTTTGCTCAATACAAAAAAAAAACATCCTTTTCTTTCTCTTTTATTTTCAGAGCTCACATCTGCACTAAATTAGTATGCTATGAATTTTGTCAATGTCTTTTTTAATATTTTGAAAAAAAAGGAAAAAAAAAAAACACAATGCTCAAGTTTGTTGCTTTTGCTTCTGAGTTTTGTTTGAAAATAAGGAAAAAGAAAATGGACGAGAGAGAGAGTAGAGAGAGATGAAAGGAAACGGTCTGTTGCGTAAATGGCGAAGGAGATTCTCTTCATTAACCTCTACCCAAACCTAAAGTTCAAACCTATTTCTGAATTTCAGAGATCTCTTCATCTCCTTCTTATTCAATCTTTCGCTTTCGAAACAATTCCTCGCTCTCCCTTTCATGTGATTCAATTTGCAGTTCTACCGATGATCCCAATCTTCCATTGATTCCTTATTCATTCCTCTATTTCATGCCATGCCGCATTTGTTTTCTTCATCTTTTATTATAGTGGCAAGTGTTTCTCCTACTTCTTTTTGCTTGCTCGGGACATTTTCAGGACAAGACTACGACCCAGGTGAATTTTTGTTGGTGATTATCTGTTTGTGGAGTCGGTTATTTCCTTCTGGGGTACTGAGAGTTCTGATTTAACTTGTCTTATGCTGCAGTATTGACGTTTATTCATTTGCCTTTTCCCGGGCAATGGTAGCAGAGGCTGTCGAGGCAAGGAAGAAGGGAGATTTTGGGTTTTTTGGGTTGTGATGTCTTGTGGTGGAGAAGCTGACAAGCAATGGACTTGTGCAAAAGCCGGCGCTGCCAGTTTGCAGAAAGTGGGTTTGATTGTGCGAGACATTGGCGAGCCGTGCCTTTCACAATCGCCCATAAAGGTTGTTATAGCTGTAAGACTCTAATCAACTATGAGTATGCATGTGCTGGAATGCTTCTGTACTCTATCCTGTTTCTTTGGGGTCTTTAAGCCTTTTTTTTTCAGTTAAAGTTTCTAAATTATATTGGTCAAGGACCCTCGGTATTTAGCCTGTATTTCTTCAAAAGGTTTAGTCCAACTTTCAGTGATCAGCACAATGCAAGTGGAGTGTTGTCGATCACAATTTGTCATCCCAGGGCTAGTTAGTGCAATGACCGTAATGTGTATTAAGAATTCCCGGCTTGGCATATTCCTTATTTTCCTACAATTTGTGTTCTCTCTTTGGACACCGTTTTCAAATAAAAATACGTAATGGGGTCTTTCTTGCCCTTGCCAACTGATATCTCATGATAGTTGGATTATTCCGTCTTTTTGGTTGGCACTCTACCGTTCCAAAGGGTTCCCATCGTATTTTTTTCTTCATGCTCACGGTCACCCTCTTAAGCATGAAAAGAAGGTTCTCTGATTTAATTTTATCAAAGCCTATCTTTGGACCCTATGGAATGAGTGGAACTACAAGATTCTCAAGACATGGAGCAGGCTTTTGACCCAATCTTGAGAATCTATCTTTCTTGGCACTTTTTTCGTGTAAATATTATTCCACGGTTATAACTTGTCTTCTCATTTAAACAATCAAAGGAGTTTTTTCTAACCTCCTGGTTGAGGTTTTGTTTTACCGCCCCTTTTTCTCTTTGATAGGCATCATGTATAGAATTATCTTTTGTAATATTTTATACCATCAATGAATATTTGTTTCCTATATGAAAATGTTATAATCTCACTATATTGAACCTTGAAATTCAACATTTGTGGGCTGAAAACTTTTGATGAGGTATGTGTCTGATCCAGCATATTTATACTAGGTTCTAGAAATGAGAGGAGTGGTCAGCTTCTTCTGTCTGAGTCCCTCCTCGTGATACAAACATACAATTGGCTATGGATACACAAGATTTAGTTATGGTTTTGGATGGTTAGACATGAACTGTAGTCATACTTTTACTCTGCACAGTGACACTTTGCTCTTGAATTGAAGTACTTGAGCATTTAAAATATTCCTAATATAACTTTTGTTTGGTATCATTTTATTTCGTTTGGTTGTTGTTTGTAGCATATCAAAAACATGAATTTGTCTAGATACTTGGTTACTATGATGATATTTTTGTCTGCATGATTTTCCGATGCAGTTTGAATGGTAATGTCATTTTATTTATAGTTTTCATGCAAAATTTGGAGTGTGCTGTTTCCATGGTGCAGGTAAACAGAATGCTTAAGCCAGACAAGTGGCAGGCAGCATTCGATAGTGATGGAAAGGCTTTTGGCTTTCAGAAGGCACTCAAATCAATAGTTTTGGGGGTATGTTGCCTTACTATAAAAAATGCCGAGATTCTATCTTAAAAATTATTTCTTAGTTTTTCCCCCTTCTTTTAAACTCACATTTTATGATCAGGAGAAAGCTCTCTTAGGTTCTATAATTATCTTGAATTTTTCTTGCTCTTTACAGGCAGCATCGTCCTTTTTTTTTTCTTGGTTTCATCCTTAGCAATTTGGATTGCTTGTAAATGTTTAATTTTAATGAGGAAAATGAAAAATTGGCATCAATTAAATATGAAGTTGAAAGTAATCCAAGTAAAAAAATAACAAGAGTACAAAATAGGCGGCATGTTTCTCCATTGGCTACTTGTGTGCAAATTTTTGAAGGACTTAACTTTTTTCAGATAAGAGAATTTCATTGACATAAATAAAATTAAAAAGGGCACTAAAGGATTTATGAAAAGACTCCCCAATTAGCGAGTATAAAAGCTAAAAGAAGAATTACAAAATAGATTTAAATTGTGGGAAGATGTTAGGTCTAATGCTCATTTCATTACCTCCTTTTGGATTGTTAGGTATAATGCATGCATAATTTTCAAATAAGCTCCTTTGGATCTTTTATAGCATAGACTTTGATTAACAACACCTCTAAAAACTACAAGAAACTTGAGCACCATTTGGATCTTTAGGTCTAATGCTCATTTCATTACCTCCGTTTGGATCTCCTTAGGTATAATGCATTCAAATTTTCGAATAAGCTCCTCTAGATCTCTTATATCATAGAATTTGATAAACAACGCCTCCAAACAGTATGAGCAATTTGAGCACCACCTGAAGTTAAAAAACTATAGGCACCTTGGATGTTTTAATTAGCTTGAAGTTTAGTTAGTAAGGAAATCTAGCTGTAGTGTAGAAAATAAGCTCTTCTCTATTAGTTTATCTTTGTTTGAGGGCTCTTGGGGGGTTTTAGGTCCAAATTGGAAGGAAAGATGGAGCTCTCTTCTATCTTTATTTGACGGTAGTGGACTCAATTACAACGACTTGAAATGTCCCCTGTTGAGTTTTTCCAACTTTCTTCAAAATGCTAGTTTTTTATTTTATTTTATATTTTTTAAGGAAAGTTTTGAAAAGGGTGACATAAGTATGGAAAAACTAGTTAACAATTTGTGGTTGTTTGTTCCTAGGGAATTTAGAGATACCCGACATCCAAATATCTTGGAATTGGATGCTTGACATCCTTAGTAGGGGTGAACATCAGTTGGTCTGGGTCAATTTTGGGCACAAACCAACACCAAAAACAACCTATCAATTTTGGCTGAAACCAATGAAGATGGCTAAGAAGCATGGACACATACATGGGACACGGATACGGGCACGATACGATACGGCTATACGCCAATTTCTAAAAAAGTAGGACACGGACACGTTGGGGATACGTTATTTTTTTATTTTTTATTTTTAGGTATATATGTTTATATGCATCTTTTTATTACTTCATAATAGATAAAATATGTAAAATTATATTATCCAACAAATGTCAAATATAAAATGTCCAAGTCCTTTGCCAATAATTCAACTACAAAACATATAATTCAACTAGTTTAACTTACAAAATAAAGTTTACAACACATTGCACAAATTAAAACGAAAAAAACTAAGGAGCTAATACAAAAAAGGAAATAGGAAACTAGTTTTTCAATTTCCATACAAAATGAAAAAGTTAAATATTAAAGCTTTCCTATCAATGAAGGGGACCAAATGAAAATAAAAAACGTGTCCTGTGCGTGTTCGAAATTTAAAAAAAAAAAATTGGACACGCGAAATAACGTGTTGGACACGTGTCCGGATGTGTCCGTGTTCAATATGTGTCCGACACGGACACTCCCTTCATTTTGGAGTATCCGTGCTTCATAGGAAGATGGGGTGAGAGGAGCTGCTATAGCTTCTCTTAAAGAGGGAGACGAACAAGCTTCACGTGAGAATGATATAGCTAGACAAAGTTCAAGTGCTTGAAGGAGGTAGTAGATAGATGGAATGTTGAGGGAGAAAAGAAGAAGAGAGAAAGAGAGAAGAAAAGATAGAGAAGGGGAGAAGAGAGAAAGGGAGCAAAGCCAGACAGGAGGGGAGAAGGGAGAAAGAGTAAAGTGGAGACAAGTTAATTTTTTTTTTTTTAAAAACTAATGAGACAGTCGTTCTGTAGCCTCTTCTATGGCTACTCTTTTCAATTGACGTCGATTGAACTTTGGGTTTCACTGACCAACGAACATCAGTTTGGTCGGTTTTAGTTGGTTAGATCGAGTTCTTGAATTTGACGGTTTTAGTTGGTTAGATCGAGTTCTTGAATTTGAGTGTGCACCCCAATCCTTAGATGGCTTAGTTTGTTTGGCAGATAAATTTTACGAGGTTACCTGAGAATATTTAAATAACTAGGTATGTTTTACAAGGCTTGTGTATTAGAATAATGCGTGATGCCAGAATGCATTATAATTATATGTGATTTGTATAACATCCTATTTTTCTTACAAAATACACATTTGTTATGCCATTTTATGTACTAAATTTAATTAATTTTAATGTTAAATTTATTCTTATTAATTTAGTATTTGATTATGAATTACATATTTAATTATATCAAGTTTAGCATAAAGTAAAAAATATATTTGTTTAGTTTAAATTTAATTGATATAGTAAGTTTACTTGATTATTATTATTTATATATTCTAAGTAAACTTAATTTAGTTTAATTATACTCTAAAATTTGGGTTAATGCGGTCAAGGCAATCATTTCTGAGATTCGGTGTGAAAGATTTTTCTTATTAATTTAGTATTTTATTGTGAAGATTTTTCTTTAATTGACAATGGTAACCTTATTGATGATGGCTCTTGACATGAGGACTCCTTGAAAGTGAATCGACCAAGCCCAAAGAAGGTTTTGATGAATATTTTTTGAAGGAGAACATCTTCAAACAATGTCAAAAACTAGGAAAGAAGAAAAATTTTCATGGTTTTATTGATTACTTCATGGTGACAATGATCTGACAGTGCTGAAAATTATCGAGGGATTTTTTTTTTTGGTTGGCGAAGATGAATTCTTGCTTCGCTTGGAAAAACTCTCTACTGAAATTGTAGAGTTACCAAGAGAAGAGCTGGAAGAAGAGCTATTGCAATCTGAATCGAATAAAAGTCAAGATTTCTCTCAAATGTGTTTAACTAAGCCGGAGGAAGGATTTTTGTCTAGTTTTATTGATGGTGTTGGTGAGGATTTAAGGAACGTACACAAAACAGGAGGAATCAAACGATCTTCAGTTTGGATCTTTTGTTTTTTTTTTTAAATCCATGATCCTCGAGATCAATTTTACATATTTATAATTATTTTTGATTGAATGTATTTATAATTATTTGGAAGTTTGATAAGTTGTTGCATTGGAGTTTTGATGGGCTGCAAACATATTACATTGGGGTTTTTCTTAGCCTACCGCAGGAGTACTTTGAAGCAACATTCCATGAACTTGAGGATTAATTCTTTTTCAAGGGGGAGGGAATTGATGTACATATTATGTAGACTAATTAGGTTATTTTGTAATTTTGTTTGAGTAATTGTATTATTTTATAGTTTATTAGTTGTTTACTTTGGTAGGTTGTAGGTTAACCCATATAAATTGAGGTTAACTCATGTATTGACACACTTATGAATCATAATTAAATAATCCTTTATGGGTTCTCTGAGATTTTCTTTATGATGCTTGGCTGCATTGAGGAAGTTTTTTTTTTCTTTTGGTGGTATCTTTCAAATGAGATTCTTCTTGCATACTGAAGCTGGGCATTTTCTTAGATTTTTTGGCTTTCATCAAATGTTTCTAGATGTTCTATTTTTTTGGGCGGGGGGCAGTAGCTTGGTGGGAGTGGATTTTGTTGCTTTGGGTAGCTTGGTGGGAGTGAATTTTGTTGCTTTGGTTCATTGGCTTGTCGAGATTATCTTAGACGTTTTGTTCTTCAATGTTTTATTAATTGGCTCTTGTAGTTTTTGAAGATTTTTACTTTAGTTGGTTGTTTGGTTTCCATTTCGCTTTCTTTTGGAGTAGTACTCTTAAACAATTTTTTTATCCTTTTATCTATCAATGAAAAGTTTGTTTCTTGATTTTAAAAGATGTTGGAGCAAATGCGTCCATTTCTTTCCAGTCAAAGAACCCAGTAGAAGGTCGTGCAGGCGAGGAACCAAAGCTCCTGCTTTTGGCTGGAAAATGACTTTTGGCAGAAAATTTGAAGCAAGACTTGGTTGGTAGAGAAATTATGGACCTAGTGAGGATCAAAGGCTGTGAGAATGCAACACCATAATCAAACCACAATCAGGCAAGAGCCGCAAGACAAAAATAAATGGTATGCCTCTTCGTTTGAAGGGTTGTGGCATTGTGCCATGAGGGGTTCTTGGTTTGGTTCTTGTTAGCTGTCTTCAAACACCCCAAGGCAAGAGACCAAAGGAAGAATTTATACCTGGAGAACCTTCCGCTTTCAGATTAGGCTGTTGAGTCAAGATGAGTATATTTTTGCCAGTTGTGAGAGTGGTTGTTAGGGGTTTTACAGTGGTTAGCTTTTGAATATTCTGGGATGCGGAGAAGTTGACACAAGATTTTAGCTTTTCCCTTTAGAAGTTGGAGCATGCTTTTAGGAAAACATCAGGAGAAAGAGAAACCATAGCACCATAGGCTAGGGCCCTCCACAGCATTTAGGCCTCCATAGCATCAGGTAACCATGCATGAAGAGGAAACTGAGCGGTTGCTCCATGCAAATAATATGGAATTCAGTCCAACATTTGTAAACAAAAGCACAATGGATGAGAAGGCGATTAAGATATTCTGGGGAATTCTTATGAAGCATATACCAGCTTTGAGACAACTGGCAGTTCCTTTCTTGCAGCTAATTTATGGTGGTCTCCACTGCTAAAGTTCTGGGAAATAATTTCCCTTCCTTGGAAGTTGATTTGCCTTCCAAATCGCTTTAATCAAAACATTGTCAAGAACAGAATTGGAAGCCAATAGACTCTTTAAAATGGTCCACAGGCCTCCAAAACTATGACTTTTTATTTTCACCTGACACCTTATAGTTTTTACATGTTATGTGTTTGGTTATCTGCTCTTCATTTTGTTTTCTAGCTTATCTGTTTTTTGTGTTTTTGTTTTTGATAAAAAATGAACTTCATTAAGAAAGAGAATGTACAAACAACCATGGAGCTCAAACACGATCTCCAGCTAGTCAGCTAGTCAACAAAATTGTGAGGGAATAATTACACAAAAAAAAAAGACTTAGATTTTAAAGACCAAAGCGGCATAAAAAAGACAATAATTATTTTTTTTCTTTGTACTTGATCACAAAACAGTTTTATTCATGCTTCATTGTCTTACTATACATAAAATAGTAAAGTTTAATTGTGGTATGGCAGGGTGTGGATCCGTCTATTAGGGCCGAAGTATGGGAATTTTTGCTTGGTTGTTATGCTGCAGGTAGCACTGCCGAGCACCGAGGCCAACTAAGAACAGCCCGAAGGTCATTACCTCCCCTGAAGAAAGTTCTTCTTTGTCATGATAAATTATTTGTGTTTATTTTTCTGGTTCATAGACCTAGTCATGCCTGCATTTACTAATGTTTGATTCTAATGTGAAATCATGTGTGTTGGAGTCATGGCTTAATTTCCAGCAGAATAGCTTGATCTTCTAGGGTATTTGTCCTTCCAAATTTTGTTATATGGATGTTGGAGCTGTGTTATTGGCTGTGCGTAAGGTCCTTGAATAACGACCTCACCAGAGGATGGGGCTGTCAATGACGGCTTGTGAGAGAAAACCATCCACTTGGAGATTTCATCATCTTTGTCAGTCAGGTCTGCGGAATAATAATCTCAGAGTTTGTCGCTGTGGACCAAGATTCACAAATTTGAGCATTTTTTTTAAGGATTATGCATAGAGACTAGGAAATTCAGCAGCCAAAGGTGAGTTTGATAACCACCTATCATGCCAGAAGCTTATATTGTATTCCGTTCCCAATTTTAAAGGTGTTGTTAATCCTCCTAAAGGGACTAGATCAAATGATTTGTTTTAAATTTTCTAATCAGAATCAAATTTGATTAATTAATGAATCGATAGGTAAATCGAACTCTGAAGAAGCTTTCAGCTTGTCATTCTTATTGGAGTTAATGTAGGAAGTGCTTTTTGAGATTTCAATCTTCTAACCAGAATCAAATTTGATTAATGAATGTATCGAAAGGCAACTCAAACTCTGAAGCAGATTCCAACTTCCCATTCTAGTTGGAGTTAATATAGGAAGCGCTTTGTGAGCTCTGTATACCCCGTTAATAGAAACTCAAATAGGATTCACAGGTGAGCAAAACTGAGGTTGAGAGAAATTGAGTCATGAAGATAGTTCTCAATAAACGTAGCTTCTACTTTCTCCCCAATACTCTTTCCTTTTTTTAAACCACCTAGAACTTTCAACCTCATAAACATCCGAAGCTGGAATTTCTTAGGTTCCTTGACAAACCTCCAGCACCACGCAGTTGGAAGAGCTTCATTTTTTCCTTTAAGAATACTCAATCCTCCAGCACCTCGAAGTTGGTCTGTATTTGTGTCAAAACCTTTGGACCTCAAAGGTTTAGGTGTTGGTAATGTAAGGCTTTGTAATGACACTCATTTGGCAAAATGGTTGTGGTGCTTCCCTTTGTGAGCATACGAACCCCACCTTTTTGAGTGGGCTTTAGGTCAGGGGATGAGTGCACTTTCAGAAATCCTTGGAAAGAGATCTCTTCTAGGATTCCCTTCATTTCTTAGTTTGTGAAATGCTTTGTGGGGAATAGGTCCAAAACATATTTTTGTGAAGACACCTGATTGTGCAACACGTGTCTTTGTTCTACATTTCCTTGTCTTTATCATTTGTCCTCTAATAAGGTGAGTTCGGTGGCATCCCATTTTTCCTTCTTTGAGTACCTCTTCCTCTTCTTATTTTGGCTTTTCTCGCTCTTTGCCTGATTGGGAAATGATGGATGTGGTGGATCTGCCTTCTTTGCTTGGAGGGTTTGGGTAGGGATTTTTTTGCAATTATCCATTTGGTCTTATTCTTGTAGACTGGAACCCATTTTTGTATTGTTGGTAAGGCTCCTTTCGTTAAGAGTTATTTTTTATTTTATTTTAATTTTCATGTCCATTGGCCTTTCATTTTGTATTCTTTCCTTCTCAATGAAAGCTCGATTTCTTATATATAAAAAAACTAACCCAATCCTAGTGCCCCACAATCCACTTTCAAGGATATTAGGATTTGGTACCCTAAATGCTTTACATTTGTGCCCCCTTTCCAAAATAACGCTCTCTCTGTTTTTTTTTTTCCTTCAAGTTCTAAAACAACTCTTCTTGACATATTGATTGGAGACATAATATAAAGAAGGCTAATGGACCTGACTTATATATGGCTAATCGAAATTCTTCCTCCTTCCCAACTTTTCACCCTTTTTTTTTTTTTTTCCATATTTTGTACTCAAAACTCAAAACTTTTAGGATTATATACACAAATCATTCCTCCAATCCGTTTTACTTATCAAAGGAAGGGTACATGCAAGTTACACATAAGTTAGGGGGGTGTTATTGGGATAAATGGATATGTATGAGTAGTTAGGGATAGTTACAGGTAGTTACGACTTACGAGAAATGGATACATGCGAGTAGTTACTTGAAGTTACTAATTGTAAATAGTATATAAGGTTTAACGGTTATATAGGTGGGCATCATGCATCTTCTGTGTATTATGGAGAGAACAAACCTCTTGAAACTGCAAACTCTGTACATCTCTTTTATTTATGCAAATAAAAGGAAATAGTTAACGTTGCCTATTAAGTGGACAGTCGTATCAAAGAAAATCGATCTTGGAAATGGATTCATAAAGTAGGAAGATTTTGTTGGAAATATATGACGTATTGAAGAAATTGAGAAGAATTGACGTCATTTAGTAAGAAAACCAATCCTTTGATTGGAAGTAGAGGAAGCAAAAACATGTTGGAGTTCACAAGAAAAAAATTACCTAGCATCCAGTGAACCAAATCGGAGGCAGAAATTTCAAGAACAGAAGTAACCAATTACAAGGTAAGACAACTGCAAAGTGGATGGCAACTAAACTACAACCAAACAAGGATTTAGAGGAAGGAAATGGCAAAAGAATGAGATGGGGTGATCCAAAAAAATAAAAGTGTAAAACGTGATTGGGAGAAAATATTTTTTTTATTATTCAGTATGAGAAGGTCTCTATATATAGGTACACAAGAGAACCCTAATCTAACGTTAAAGGTTGTACAATTACTATTAAGGACAACTACATAATAGCACACATATATATACATATCATAACACTCCCCCTCAAGCTGGAGCAAATATATCGATCATGCCCAGCTTGTTGCAAAGAT
>JAOANK020000072.1:63757-82519 GCA_026257165.2 Telfairia occidentalis
TAAATAAAAAAATTATTATTTTCAACACAAAAAAGAAAAAAACAACCATATCTCCTATTTTAACTAGAAGATAATATTAAATAAAAAACAAAACAAAATAATTTATCAAAAAAAAAAGTATATTTTTTTTTCTCTTTCGATCGTTACATATTAGCCTTTATGGTTTTGAGGATAAGATATGTTGGAGGTTAGAGCGCTCCGGTTGTTTTTCAGTTAAATCTTTGACAAAGTATCTATCTTGTTCCGAAAGTTCCCCTAAGGAATTAATTTCTGCTTTGTGGAAATCCAAGACCCCTTGGAAATGCAGCATTTTTTCTTGGATTTTGTTGAATGGTCAGGTTAATACAGCTGATTTGTTGCAAAAGAAGCTTCCTTTGATGGTCCTATCTTCTAGTTTTTGTGCTCTGTTCAGCTTGGGGTAAGTCTCAAGATCATATTTTCTTTCATTGCTCATTTGCTTTAGCTTGTTGGTGCTCTTTGTTTTAGCTATTTAATGTCCAATGAGTCTTTTCAAAGGAAGCCAGTAGTAACATCCTTCAGGTCTTGTATGGTCCTCCTCGGAATCCTCGATGTTCTCTTCTATGGATGAATGCTGTTAAGGCCTTATTGTCCGAGATATGGTTTGAGCGGAATCAATAGTTGTTCGAAAGCAAAAGGAAGCCTTGGTTTGAATGTTTCAGCCTTGCTAAATTTAAGGTGTCTCAATGGTGTTCTCTCTCCAATATTTTTTTATTCTTATTTTTCTTCTAATATTTGTAACAATTGGAACTCTTTTATTTACCCCTTTTGACTCTTGTGGGTTTGTTTTTCTTTTTATTTCTTTCTTTTTCTCTTTTTCTCCTTCGGGAGTCTGTTGTTATTTATTACTGTTTTCCTTTTCGCCTAATCAATGAAAAGTTGTCTCATTTTCTAAAAAAATTTCCACCCAAGGTCTTCCTTTTGCTTGCTCTTTAGCTGGTATCAGAAGCCAACAATTACCCTCAAGCCAATAAATGTCACCAATGCACTTCATCCGCAAGCTATCTTTTTCATTAGCTAAACGCCACAAGAAGAGCCTTATTCCTCTGTTTTAAAGAGCCAACCCCTATACCTCCAAACTGCTTTGAAATGGAAGCCACTACCCAATTAACAAGATAGTTACTTCTTTTATGGCCTTTTCCTCCCCAAATGAAATCTCTCATGCATTTTTCCATTTGCTGGACATTTTTAAGAGGAGCCTTGAAGATGGGAAAGAAGTAAATTGGCAAGCTACTCTGAACTACTTGAGCCAACGTCAATCTGCCACCTTTCGAGAGGAGAAGCCCTCTCCATTTATCAAGTCTCTTTATCAATTTATCAACTAAAGACTCCCAAAAGCCGAGAGCTTTTGGATTTCCACTAAAGGGAAAACCAAGGTAGGTAAATGGAAGCTTCTCAACTTTACAACCTAGGTAATCAGCCCATCTTTTAACGATCTTTGTGCTACAATTGATACCCCCAAATCGGAAAAAAAAAAAAGGATTCCGAGCACGTCTGCAATCAGAGAAGACTTGGACACATTGAGAGTTAGACCCGAACCTAACAAAAAATGTTCAGATACGAAACGCCACCAATTTTGCAACATATTAGGATCATTAGAATCATTTAGGCAGAAAACCAACATGTCATCCGCATATTGGAGATGAGTAACCTCCACGACATTCTCCCCAAGCTTGAAGCCCCCAAGGATATTTTTCTTACAATAAAAGTGTGTAAGTCTACTTAAGGAATTGTCCAAGATAGTAAAAAGGAATGGGGATGAAGGGTCTCCCTGTTTGAGACCCCTAGAAGTATGGATTTTAACCCTAGGTTTTCCATTTAGGATAATAGAATAGTTTACTGACGAGAGGCACCCCTAAATCCAATTCCTCCATCTAGGACCAAAGCCTTTAAGCTCAAGGAGACCGTTAAGGAAGTTCCAATCAACTTTGTCATAGGCCTTTTCAAAATCCAACTTCAGCAAAAAGCCCACCCTCTTCTCGTTTCCCCAAAAACTAACTGTTTTTGAAGCAACCATAATGGCATCCAAAATCTGCCTTCCTTCTACAAAAGCTGCCTGGGCATTGTGAATAATAAGGGGGAGCACAATCTCAAGTTGGATGAAGCCGTTTTGTGTGATCATAGTCATCAAGATTATGAAGATAGCACAAATGATTCATCTTAATCGGATTGGGGTTTAGCTGTTTTCGATTCCCATTCTTCACTTTTTATTTTCTTTGGTGTTTTACTACATCTTTTTTTATTCTTTGTTAGCTGTCTTTATTTTCTTTTCACTCCTTTGGGAGTTTATATCCCTTTGAATTGGATTTCTTTTCATGATTTTAATGAAAAGTTGTTTCTTGTTTAAAAAAAACCATAATAATTACCTTTGACATTAATTTTGACATTAATGGCCACTTCCATACCTTTTATTATTATCTTTTGTTTATCTTTTTTATTTTATTTTCCTTTCACTCCTTTCAGAGTTTGTTTTCCTTAAGAACTTGTATTCCTTTTCATCCTTTCAATGAAAAGTTGTTTCTTGTAAAAAAAAAAGGAAAAAAAAAGCCATTTTCATACCATCAATAAGGGTGGAATTATTCTCGAAATAATCAATGAAGGCTCCAAACAAATCTCCAATCTCTTTAAAGATCTCCCACTGCCATAAATGAAGGGAAATATTATTGAAACGAATCCAGCCACCATAAAAGGGGACCACATTAATTCTTTCATGCTTCAACACATTCCATTCTTTCAGTTTCAAAGAACACTGTCCGAATAGAACCCAACCTTCGTTTTTTTTCAAAATTCGTGCAACTTCCTCTAATGGGCATCTCAGCAGAGCCTTGTCTGGATGGAAGGGATTAATGACTAGAGGAGTTTGAAGCTCCCTCTCCAAAATGTTAAGAATTCTTCTCTAATCATCATGAAAATCCCTCCTCATGACTATTAAAGTTTCACTCCATTTTATTCTACTCACTTCCTTAATAGTTGGGCTCTGCTTAAAAGAAAACGTAGGCTTCGTTGGAGGTTTCACCACCTTTGCATAGGAGCATTCTTCCTGAATCTTCATGTCGTTTGACTTTCGCAAGGAGTTCAGAGAGTTGCCATTCATAAAATCCAAGACATGTGAACGAAAATCGGCCCATTCTTTAAAGTTGTTCCCTGCAGGAACCACCAGGTTTGTTTTGCCTCCAAAGTTCTGCACCTTCGTTATTTTAATAAAATTTCCTCTCTTATTTATTGCTATCAGAACCCAAACAAAATTGTTGTTACAGAGAGTTTTTTCAAAAATACTTCTGGGCTTGGGGGCTAAAGAAGGAGGTCTTCCACTGCATTGGCGAACCAACCCACCACTACTTCCTCAACCGAAATAAAGAAAGCCCTTTGAAGGTGAGTTTCAGTAATCTTAACCACCCTCCCTTTCAAGTTGCCGTCAAAGCACAGAGAATAGTTTGTTTTCAATTTTCGCCTAAGCCTTTTGGATCGCCATAGCCGAGGGGCCGACCTCAAGTAAATTTGGAACAACTGCCATCTTCCTATTCAATAAAGAGCGACAAAAACCAAAATTAATTAAAGTGGAATCATTTGAGGAAGAAAATGATCATGGCTGCAGAGTTATGCCTCAAAGAAGAGATGATACAAATGAGGGAAGAAAGAACAGAATCCTCCGAAAAGCAAGTTTTCAAGCCTTTCTTAGTGGAGATTTTCATGAATATGAAGAAGAAAGGATAACTTGAAAGATAGCTTTCCAAGGTTCCTGGATATGCCTTTAGTTCCACCGACTAAAACCTTCTAAAAAGTATAAGGACCGTACTTGCAATAATCCTAGGCCACAAAGGTGTTCGATTTCAAAGGGAAACACCACAACCACCAGGCCAACAAGGCCTCATTTTGAAGTCTCAGATTACCAACACCTGAACCCCGTCAATTGGCCTCAAAACCACCTCTCCACCTAATCAAATGAGACCCCCACCCTCAACAACTCCTCCCTAGAGAAAATGCTCTCATCAGCTTCTCCAAAATCTTACTAACTGCCACGGGAATTCTAAATGAAAAAAGGAAGTAAAGTGAATCTCAATCAACATAGATTGGATAAGAGGCAACCACTCAGGGAAAAAAAATGCTTTTTTTCAAGAAGAAAAATGTTTTGGATCTTCTCTAAGATATGGGTTCCAAAAAGAAAGATGCTTGGGGTTGTGGCCCAGGGAACCCAAGATAGGAGGAAGGAAGTTGACCCACTCACATCCCACTAGTGCAGCCCATTTAGACACCTTAGAAGTACCATAGTTAGTACCAATAGTCGAATTTTTTCTCTGATGATTATAAGACCCTTAGAAGAAGCATAGTTAATTCCAATAATTGAACTTTTTCCTCTGATTTTAAGACCCATTTCAAAAGAACAACAAATATATAGTGAAAATTAACAAAAGAGTCTTTCATGTCGAAACAAAAGTTGAAGTATCATCATCAAACTGGAGGGGCTGAAGAATGGCCCCTATCCCTCCCTACCCAAAAGTCCTTTGGAATGCCCTATTCACCCCACCCCACCCAGAGACGTGTGTACTAAAAGTATCAACCACGTGGAGGAAGAGAAAAAGGGTAAAAAAATCACCTTACCTCAAGACTGGAGTCTAAAGTTCTTCCTCTCGGTTTCCCATTAACCAAAATAGAGAATTTCATAGTCGTAATACAACTCCACATCCAAGCTCTCCGTTTAAAGTCAAAACCTTTCTTTTAAAGGATCTTATCCAAGACATCCCATACAAGATTTTTGGCCTTCTCCTTTTTATTTATTTTTTTTATTTTTTATAATAAACCTAAAATTGAATTACTAGGTCAAAAAAAAAAAAGGCCCTCTCTCAGCCAATTAAAGAATATTATAATTGTGAAAAATCATAGAAAAAGGGTAGTTACAAAAAATTTACTATTGGTATGATATTGCCAAACAAATTTATCTTATCTGTACATTACTACCAAAAATCTCATGAATTAAAGATTTATCTTCAAATAGCCTATGATTCATTTCAAACTAGCATCTTCACAAAAGAGTGGGCCTCAAATCTCCATAGCATCCTTGCTTTCCCTTTGTTTAGCAAATGATGTGAACAAGTTCTTGCTTGCGATTTGCCAAGCAATTTTCCACGACAAGTTGGACACCAAAGTTCAACCAAGGTGAAAACTCACTAAGGTTTGAACCTTAGTGAGACTTGGTGCTAGCAACTCTTTGCTTATTTGAATCCCTGGAGAAAGACACTAAAACCCAAAGTTAGTTAAAAACAATCCCATAGGAAGGATAGGAACAATTTTCCTTTGAAGTTGGTCAAGCCAAATAATTTTGGGACTTGAATTCAATTGCACTATTCACAAGCCTCTTCACTCAAAGGAAGAAACACCACAAGTTTGATGTCCAACCAAACTTGAATGTTCCATTACAAGCTCTCTACGGTTCACTTGAGCATATTGAAAAATCTTTTTCTTTCAAAAGAGCTAAAATTTCATTCATCAAAATTGTCTAAAAATTGTCCCCTAATTACAAGGAGAGCTTTGACTTTTATAATTGCCAAACTCTTTAAACAAATAAGATAACACTTGCCTAAAATATTTAGTAAAAATAAAGGAAACTATTTCCTAAAATACTACAAATAAAATAAAATAAAATCTCAAAACAATTAGGGAAAAAATAAAAGATTATTTCCGAAAAAAAGATAAAAAAATCCTCAAATAAAATAAAATCTCAATCTTTTAAAAGCCTTCTGATAGACCCCGTATTACACAAGTATATACCCATAGAAGAAGAGAGAAGGAATTACATACTGGGTAGGGGTGTTTTCTATTTGTATGTGGGGGCCCAATAAGGATATTGTTAGTTGGGTTCCAAGTGACGTGTGGATATGAATTGGAGAGGGGGAGAGGTATACATAGGAAGCTTTTGGCTGAGGAGGGTTTTTATCTTGGAACAGTAGAGAAATTGATTGTGAGGCTTGGGAAAGGAGGGAGCTCTCGAAACTCCCTTGGAAATTGCCAAAACGTTCATAAATAAGAGTGAATTCTATCACCTTCCTAAAATGCTTAAACACACAAATAAGGAAAAATATTCCCAAAACAATTAGGGAAATAATAATGAAAGAAATAAAAGATCACTATAGAACATTTGATTTAAGATATCTCAAATCAAATCCATGGATCAAAATTACAAAAATAATTCGAAGCCACATATGACAAATGGTGGGCGGCAAGCATGGGTGCACTATAGAAGTTGGCGTGCACAGACTATTTTCTTTCTTCTTTCGATGCATTTATGTGACTTTGGAGGTTCTTTTGAGCTTCAATTGATCTTTAAAGGCTTGATCTAACCTCTTGAGCATCTCCCTCATAGCTTGACTTGGCTTGATGGATTCCTTGGTCATTATGATCACATCTGATTTGACATCGACACCGTATTAACAGAGTGTCCGTGCATGAATATTTTAGTGAATGATGCATAATACAATTTTCTTGGACACATTTTGGCACTGACACCCTAATAACAAGAGGACGTGCACAAATATTTAGTGAATGATACATAATACAATTCTCTCAAACATTCTCACGTTTAGTTAGATTACACTACAATGATCCATTATATATATAATTTTGTTCTTTTTAATAAATCTAGAATTGATGTAACCACTGGGGATTTTTTTTTATTCATGCCTGACCCGAAATGGAAATGTACCCTGTTTCAATCCTAACACTTGTTATCCTTCATTCAGATGATGTGGGCTGCTGATTTTGAACAATCAAGAACTTACAATTTAGAGGGTAGTTGTCTGGAAGCATTGACATTACAACTACCAAGAGGCTCGGAAGTGGAAATAAGTGAGGGAGACATGGACAATAGTCACAGCAACGTGAAAGACACCTTACAATCAAATAATGGGAATTTAGAACGTTCTTCATGTGACAATACTGGGATGAAGTCAACATCTGCCCATGCATTTTGTGGCTTGACAAGGAATCTTTGTTCAAGAAATGATCATATGAAGAAATGCACTGTGATATCATCAACTAAGGAAGGAGATGATGAGCTTCCTGTTTTTTGTGTTGCGGCAATCCTTATAATGAATCGCCAGAAGATACTTAGAGAAACACGTTCTATTGATGATCTGATAAAGGTAGGTGCATTTGAATATATTATATGCTTATTAATTCTGGTAAATATTACCCATTCTTTTTATGACAACATTTTTGTTATGGCTCTTGGTTGGTGTAATTGTAAATGTTTTTTCCATTCCTTTCACAGACTATAGATTAAATGATATTTTGAAAAACTGAAAGGCCTTTATGTAAATCCAGTTGATTGGGAGTTTTTCTCCTTTGTGTATATTTCATATCATCAATGAAATATCAGTTTCTATATATATAAAAAAAAAAAAGAAAAAGAGTTCTGTTTTTTAATATAGTTCTATCAGACATTGTTTAAAGTTAAGAGAATAGAAATTCTGGAGAGAATTAAATTTTTGGATAATTTGGATGAGGGAAGGGCTGTCTTTGGAATAAGGCAGGAGAGGATCTGTTTAAAAAGAAAGTTGGAGGAGATCCTAAGAAAGGAGGATATGAGTTGTACACAGAAGGCCAAGGTTAGGTGGGCCAAAGGGGGGTACGATAAGTCTTTGTTTTTCCATAATTGGGCCTGAGGCAGGAGAAATGGGAATTTCATTTATTACCTAAAAGAAGAAGAAGGTGGAGATCTTGAGGGAGGATGGAGAGATTGAGATCATATGGATCTTTTCAAACCTCCATTACCCTCCCCAGTTTCAAGACCTTTCTTGGAGGAGTTAGATTGGTGTCCCATTGTTGGGTTGTTTATTTCTATGGCTGCTACTCAAGGTTTATAGGGTGACCTTGACGAGGAGGTTTATATGGTGACCTTGACGAGGAGGTTTATATGGAGCAACTACTTGGTTTTGTTGTTAGGGTGAGACTGAGAACATTTTTTGTCTTCAAAAGTCTTTGTACGAATTGAAACTGAGTCCACGAGCATAGTTTGAAAAATTTAGTCAAGCACTTGAATATTTTGGAATGAAGAAAAGTATGTCATTTTGTCTTCTATCGGCGGATTGAGTGTGGTATTACTCTTGTTGTATACGGCGATGATGTTGTTATCACTGGAAATGACACATTAGATACTTCTTCTATCAAAATTTTCCTTTAGGGCAAGTTGTATACTAAGAATCTGGGAACTTTGAAGTATTTCTTAGGTATTGAAGTGATGAGAAGTAAGAAAGATATCTTTTGGGTTTTGCCAACGAAAATATGTATTTGATTTGTTATATGTGATAGAAAAATTGAGAGCCAAACCATGTAGTATACCAATTATGTCAAATTTGCAACTTACAAAAGATGGAGAATTATTTAAAATCCTAAGAGATCAAAAGATTGGTTGAAAAATTGAATTATTTAATAGTGACACTACTAAACATCACTTATTTAATTATTATTGTGAGTCAACATATGGTCTTTACCTACAATGGATCATTGGGCTATAGTAGAACAAATTCTATGACTATCTAAAAGTTGCACCTAGACATTAAATCTTATATAAAGATTATGGTTATACAAAAGTTGAGTGTTTTTTAGATACTGATTGGGCTAAGATCAAGTGAAGGTAAAAGATCAACTTCTAGATAGTGTATTTTTGTTCGAGACAATTTAGTGTCGTGGAAGAGTAAGAAACAAAATGTAGTTTCACATTTTCGTGCTGAGTGAGTCAAAATATAAAGCTATGAAACAGTTTGAATGTGAAATAATGTTGGACACATCAACTTTTAATCGAAATAAGCTTCAGTATCACAATTCCAACTGAGGAAGCACAACCACTCTATTTTAGGCTGAGTGTTTGTGTCAGACACATGTTGGACATTGATTCATCCGGACGTGGGTCCGACAAGCCAAAAAATATGTCTCATATTATTTTGAACACGACTTTGAAGAAAATTTTAAAGCTTGCCCTTATAAACCCAACCTAAAAAGTAGGAAAATAAATAAAGATTTTAAATAAAAATTTTCTTACCCACTCTAATCCTTATGTTCTTAATATTGATCATTCCTAAAGTATTAGGATGACATGTTCCTCAGGTCACACCCAACTAAATTCTTCAAATATCGTTAATTGACTTGACTTTAGATATTTTTAATGAAGTATATTTATTTTTATGTTAAATTTACAAACGTACATATTTTATCTATAATGAAGTATTAAATATGTCAATACACACACTGGAGTGGATTGTCATTTCATTCGTGAGAAAATACAAGGTCTGGTGTCCACAAGATATGTGAAAACTGGAGAACAATTGAGAAATATGCCTACAAAAGCCTTAAATGGAGCGAGAATAAATTTTCTCTACAACAAGTTGGACATGATTGACATCTTTGCTCCAGCTTGACGGAGTCTTATAATATATATTATTTTGTATTTCTCATTTATTATAATAGTACATTCCTTTAGTTTAGGGTTCTCTTGTGTTCCTATCTATATGTGTGTGTATATATATCAATGTTTTAAAAGGCTAAAGACGGTCTCAAGGCTTTTCTTCTTGAAGAGGCGAGACATTACCTCAAGGCAGTATGAGACGTAAGCGTAAGCCTCAATTTTAATAAAAAATTTATACAAATCTTATATTTGTGTAATCAAGTATTGCTAAATGTAATAGTCATATAGAAACATAAAAAAATCACCCCTATCAATTGCTACTCAAATAAAAATTCTAAAAGAATATGCTTAACATCACTATTATTATCACTAATAGATTTGACTTATTCTAATTTTTGTCTTCAAGGCTTTTAAAGCCTAGGTAGTAAAAAGCCTATTTTTAAGATAAAAAGTAATAGATTGAATAGTCACAACTCATATATTAGCATTCCATACATTAAGGAACCTTTATATATTTTTTTCAAATTTGAAAAATTAATATTATTCTTTTCTTTTTTTTGGAACAAGAAACAACTTTTTATTGAATAGATGAAAGATGAAAAGATACAAAGTTCAAAGTGAAACAAACTCCAAAAGGAGTGAAGACATAAAGAGAAAGCATTAAGAAGGAAAAAATTAATATTATTCTTTTAATCATTATACGAGGCGTAAAGACTAGCCTGGGTGCGTTTTCATGGAGGCGTAAGTCTATTCTATGAGAGACATAAAGTCTTTTATGGTCCAAAGAAGGCGTAAGTCTTGAGGCTAAAAGTTATAGCCTTGCCTCGATGCAAGTTTCAAGGCGTAAGCCTCAAAAGCTTTTGAAATATTGATATATATATATATATATACACTGAGTAATAATTTCCTCTCCTTTCCTCTCCTTAATGTGATGGTGTCCATTGGGGTGGAGAAGAGGATTATGGAGGGTTTTAAGGTGGGAAGTGATGGTGTTCATCTCATGCATCTGTAGTTTGCTAACGAGACCCTTTTTTTTTTTTCTCTGGTTAGGAGGTTTCCTTAATGAATCTAGATGAGTTTTTTCTTTCTTTCTTTTGATGTCTGGGCTTAAGATCAATAGGGGCAAAAGTGTGATCGTTGACATTAACTATGATCCTTGCAAGTAAAGGTCTTGGGCTTCTTTGGCAGAGTGCAAGGTGAATCATTTTTCTTCATCCTATCTTGGGCTTCTCGTGGGTAGTAATCTAGAGGAGTCCTTTTGGAATTTTGTGTTAGAAATGGTTCAAAAGCGTCTGTCGAGTTGGAATTGGGCTTTTTTCTTGAAATGGGTGGGGGGTTGGGGCTTACTCTTATTCAATCTATTTTGTGTGATAACCCAACTTATTTCCTCTCTGTTTTGGGGGTTAGAGAAGCTTACAAGGGATTTCCTTTGTGTAGGGATTGTGGAGGGGGAGGGTTGCACTTGGTTAGGTGGGAATGGTGTCAAAACTCCTTCGAGTTCAGGGCCTTGGTATTAGTAATCTTAGGCGTCGTAAAAAGCTTTATTGGCTAAGTGGTTGTGGCACTTTTTTTTTAGAGTCTTCTGCCCTGTGGCATAGGATTGTTGTAAGCAAGTACAATCCGCACCCTTTTGGATGGGTCTTAGTCGGTGGGTTTTGAGGTCCTAGAGGTCCTCGGAAGGCTACTTCTTCAAGTTTCCCTTAGTTTTCTCAATTTTTGAAGTGCCCTATCGGATGGGTTGAAGACTTACGTTTGGGAGGATTGCTAGGTGGGAGATAAACCCCTGGATGTAGTGTTCCTCGCATATACCAAGAAGTGTCATTTTATTGCCTTCGTTTTGACTTCTATTAACTTCCCTACTTTTTCTTCTTCTTCTACCTCTTTTTTTCGCTCTCTTTGAGTTTTCATTGTTCTTGGTCGAATAAGGAAACGACAAAAGTAACGACTCTTATTATGCTCTTATGTGACTTTCAGGGTTCTTTGGGGAGAAGGGATGTTTGATGTAGACCCCTAACCCTTTTAGGGGCGTTTCTTGTAACTCTTTTTTTCTTTGGTTGTGTGCTCTTTGTCCTTCGAATCCAAGGGCCTCTCCTTCCTCCTCTCTTTGGAAGGTTAAGATCATGAAAAAGGTTAAATTTTTTGCTTGGTAGGTTCTCCATGGAAAAGTTAACACCTTGGACTGCATTTAGAAACATTATTCTTTGTGTGTTGGGGCAAGAGTGGTGTTCCTTGTGTATGTGTGTGTTGGAGGACCTTGACCATTTCTTGTGGAATTGTCAGTTAGGAACTTTGGGATCCATGTTGGGCATCTTTTGGGATATGTTTGGTTCGTAATCAAACCTGCAGTTCGGTGATTGAAGAAACTTTTGGAACCCTCCTTTCAGCAGAAGGGAGTTTTGCTTTGACAGGCATGTACTTTTGGTGTTTTGTTTTTTGGGTGTGGGTGGGGGTGCTTGAGAGAAGTAATAGGATTTTTAGAGTGGAGAGACCCATTATTGAGGCTTGGGATATTGTTCATTTCAATGCTTCCTTGTGAGCGTCGGTCTCTCGAGAGTTTTGTAATTATCATTTAGGCCATATTCTTTTGGATTGATGTCTGTTTCTGAGTTAGTTGTTTGAACTCCTTTTGTGGGCTGGTTTTTTATTTTTCCTTGTATGTTTTTTTTTTATTTTTTCGATGAAAGCTTGGTTTTTCACTGAAAAAAAAAACATAATGGCTAGTGTTCAGAAATATTGTTAGGATGTTGAGGGTATAGTAATCATTAGTCAAAGAGTTTGTTGGTAGGAGTTGCTTATAAAAAGTGGGACTAGGAAGGGATGAAGGGATGCAATATTGTGTGTCTGTAGTCTTGGTTGTGCTCAAGAGGGTATCCAAGTACTTCGAATGGAGAGTTATTGAGCTTTTCTCACCGTTCATCTTTAAATACAATTTCAATATCCAGTTTCTATTAATTGGAAGTTAACCATGTTCTCTTTCTTTTCTTTGTCTTGCTGGATTCATGTTCGTCCTCTGTCCTTGGTATTTCTATCTCATAAATGTTGACAGCATTTCTTCAAAGATGAAATGGGCATAGCTCAAAGTGTAGAATTAAGCAGAAAGGATTTAAAATACACTTTGATGGTAAATTAAAGGATATAAAGATCCAACCATAAGGAGAGGAATCATATCGATAATAACATCATCTCCACCTCATCCAGTATTGATTAATAACATCACAAACCTTACTGTCAACTGTACACCGAGACTTGAAAATCAAAGTTAGTTACTTGTGGTTTGGGAGGATATTTTATCTTCCTCTTTCTTGTAATCATGTTTCAAGTGAGATTCGTACTTCCTATTACAAGTGTCTTTAACGTACTAAAAGTACCTTAAGAATTGAGATTCTTATTTCCTGTGTGTTTGTGTATGTTTTATATGTGTTTGACCATAATATGTTTACAAGTGTGTAACTTCTATAAGTACCATAAGGAGGTTTAAAATTACTCGGAAACAACACTCTCTTAGTTAATTGAGTTACATTGCTTTTGTCAAGTTTTCTTCTATATCTCTTTTCTCACCCTTCTTTTTGGGCGTGGGTTGGGCTGTGGAAGAGCACGATAAAGGTGTGTACCATTTCACGTCTACAGCAGGCATTAACAGTTATCATTTGACAGATTTTTAACGATAAGATGCTGAAGATTAGTGTCAAAAGATGCATACGTACAGCAATCAAGTTGCGTAAGAAATATTTTTCCAAGGTGAGATGCAGATTTAAATGTTGTTCTCTTGATCTTGTAATATTGACTTTTCCAACGCATTAATGGCTATTAACCCTTGTTTTCTCTTGAAGGGCAAAGTATACTGATGTGACATTTCTGCAGTCAAACTGACAATCAATTTTCTTGATTGGTTACTTTATGAAATTTGGATGCTTCATGTTACATGCCCCAACCCCGTTGTCCCATCATCATTAATGACTTAGTGACAAGCTAGCCAAATGAATTTTTATTACGAAAAAAATTAGCGCAACAATTATGTTTTTTTTTACTATTATTTCTGAATGTTGTAATATTCTTCTTTCTTAATCATTGCCAATTGGAGATTTTTTATTTTTTATTTTATTTATTTATTTATTCCTTTTGTGATCACGATGGATTGAACGAGGATATTTTATATTGCCCGTGTGTGGGATTATTGTTAAGGTTTATGTTTAAGATATGCTTCTTCGCCAAAAAGTTATTATCAAAGTATTTTGAAACTTGGCCCTTTTCATATCAGGTAATCAAGAAAAAGAGCCTCCGATCTCATAATGAGGACTAGAGATGCGCCATAAATATAATGCAACAAAAGTGCAACAATAGCACAGGTAGTTGAAATGAAACAGTTGATGAAAAGTGCATTGGCAGTTCAAAGATTTATGCCGGTGTTTATGCAATTGTCCTCTGCTTCAGATCCTCTATTTCGGTAACTTTACAATTGGTTCTCATTGTCTGCATTTATAACTGTCCTTTGTACATATAGATAACCCTTTGATACTTTTTCACGTTATTTATATAATATATTGTAATATTCCTTGAATAGAAGTTCTAATTAATCCTTTTCTCTCTCATTTACGCATGAGAGGGTGAATAAGAGAAATCAAGGTTTTAATTCACTCAAATCATTTCCTTCTCTAGAAAGGACTTGTGGGACTTTTGTACCATTTCTTTACTTCTTATTTTCTTTAACTTTCCATGCCTCTCTTTGTACTTTCAGTTATTTAAATCTTAAGAGTGTTAACATTTTCTCTTAGATGGGTTTTCTTTATACCCTCCAAGGGGTGTTGCAAGAAATTTAGATGTCTGATATTGTCATGTGTTATAGAATTTAGATGTTCGACATCCTTGAATATTTGTGTTTGTTTTGCCGGAAAATCTTGTGAGGATGTCGAAAAGTATTTAGATTGTTTGTATGGTAGGCTGTGTAGATGTGAATGCAATATAACATATGATTTAATGATACTTTGTACTAATAATATATTACATCTCAAGCTTAATTATATTTTTTGTCGAATGAATTTATTTTGATTTTATATTTTACCATAAATTTTGAATTTAATTGTATTAATTTTAATGTAAAGTAATTAATATATTCATTTAGTGAAGATTCTATTGATCCTTGAATTTATACTCTTAAATTAATATATGAATATGTAAGGCATTTTGCTTTTTTAGTCATCGAGTTTTCCGAACAGATTTGATTTGGTCAGTACATTTCACAGCTAAGCCACCAAGCCAGGAGAGAAAATTGTGTGGCAATTAATGAGGACTATTACATCATTCGAATTGACCATTCCATCCATCTTTTTGGTGTGGGTGAAATCAATCCCACAACCGAATTTTGGGATCTCTCCTATTTCCCCTT
Source organism: Telfairia occidentalis (assembly GCA_026257165.2). Taxonomy (NCBI): domain Eukaryota; kingdom Viridiplantae; phylum Streptophyta; class Magnoliopsida; order Cucurbitales; family Cucurbitaceae; genus Telfairia; species Telfairia occidentalis. The sequence continues at coordinate 78,556 of JAOANK020000072.1, forward strand.
TATCTGCTTCTTGAGGTTCATCCCTTTCATCCCCCACCATAATTAACTCATCTTCATCATCAGACCTGCAATTCATTGAGCTTACATTATTGTATGCCACAATTGTTTTTCTTCACAACAGGAACCAAACCCATTCCTCCTGTACTTTGACTCCAAAATGCAATAGAGACCTCCCCTCAATTGCTGCCTCCTTTCTTTCAACTCTAGATTCATGTTTGGACGTAGGTTATTGAACTCGGCCTTGATTCCACCTCCTTGGACCGTTGTCTAAGGGCTTGCTGCTATTGTGATGCATTTGGACATTATTTGGCCCGAAAATTACTACATATGTAAAATTAACAGGCCTTGCGTATATTTCTAGAACAACAATATAGGAATCTGGCTGTCTATCCTATGGGCACCTAAGAATTAAGATTATTCATGACAAACAAATCTTAAAAGCTTTTCCTGTTTGCTTTTGTTTGTTATTGTTGTTCACATATAATGATAGAATTATATTCATGCGTGTATTCCTATGTGTTAATTATTACTTGTACATCTGTAGTGACAATGAATAACTATTACTTGTACATCTATGCCTCGAATTAATTTCTGATAAATTATATTTCCTCGTTCACAGTAATTCATAAGTTAGACTTCATTGCTCTTCTTTAGATTTTAATTTCTATAGACTCATTGTCTCTTTTTACCTCATGTTCGTGAGATCAGTGCAGAGATTATGAAATGGGAAGAAATGTCTTTGCTTTTGTCGTCTACGACAGGCTGTGGAAATTCCTTTTACAGGCTTAAGGACATTGATTTCAGTTTCAAATCTTTGTTCCTTCAAGTATGATATTGCTGAGGGCATCTTAGGAACTTTCTTACACTTCGAGAGCGGAAGTTAGTGTATTTGATTTTTGATTAGCTTTTGTTAAAATAGCGAAAGAGGGGAAAATACCATGTCATGGTCGAAATGTGAAGTTATGCAACCAAGAACATTGTTCTACAACTTTCAACAGTGAGTAGAAAAGCAGATTTCATCCTACAGAGGTATTTGTATTTCCAATTCTTTGTATACCAGCGAGTGAAAATGTCATTACTGTATATGGAGGTCTTAACCTCTGTTTTTTATATTTTCCTGATACAAAGAGGTCCTGATTTTAGTTGAACAATGCGCCTACATTACATTCTGGTAAATAATCGAAAGCTCATGTCTGCTCTGCCATCAAATCTAATTATGATTGAGTCTTAACTGTAGAAATTTGCATTGTATCATTTGGTCGTATAATAAGCCCCCACATTATCAATTTGAAGAGACCAATTTTCAAGATTCAAGTGTTTATTGGAATCTCATTTTGTATCACTTAATTATAGAATTTAGTTCTCTGTTTTTTAGGGAGATTATTTTTACTATTTGAAGTCAGATACCAGGGATCCAAAATAGAATATGATACCATCATTTAGTGGAGTGAAATTCTATGCTTCTTTGATTTTTTTTTTAAGAATAGATGTTTGCTTGCATAAGTTTTGGTATGTGGTCTTGCGACATTGAAAGTTTTGGATTTTACTACAGTGGTCCATCTTCAATATGGATGAGACAAAAGTGAATTTTTAAACGGTAAACTTATCATATATTTTGGTTGGGGCCAAATTTTTTGATGCTTTGAAAATTTGATTAAAAATTACATAAAGATCAAAATGAAATTTCTCAAGTTGTGTTTTTTCCAAATGTGTAATTATTGGAACAGATTTGGCTATTTAGCCTGCGGCTAAAGGATAGTGAGTATTAAGTTTTATGTTTTGGTGAATGGTATCATATTTAGAAGACCACAGCTGGAGAATATATGTAAATGTCTGTATCAATAACATGAATAGGTTTTTATGAAAGTACAAAGTGAACCAGAAAAACAAAAATGTAAAAGATAGGGGACTGGCATGGAAAGCATAAGCAAAAATGAAATGGTTGCCTGTGTGATTGAATTTCTAGCCACGTGATTGGTGGCTTCTTTAGGCAGTAACTAAGTTTCTTTCTTTCTGTTGAAATATATAATACTTGATTCTCAAAAGTATTTGGTTAAACAAATTACGCTAAATTATTCAAAAGCACTCTTGTATTTTGTACTTTGTTTCAAAAATACTTCTATTGTTTCGAAAGTTACAATAATACATTTCATCTTTTTAAAACGTTTCAAAAATATCATTCAACGAATTATATTAGAGGCTTGATAGATAACATGGCTACTAACAAATGGATTACGTGGATAGGAGCCTGTGGAAAATTTAGGGAAAAACAAGAGTAGCAAACGATAGTAGTAGATTTGAGAAAATTTTGGGCACGATTTAGGGGTTGTGGGAAGAAGTCGAAGATTGAAAGGGGGATTATGGCAAAAGGGAGATCAATAAAGAAGATGATTGTTTGTGTCAGCGTATAAATTTAAAGAATGACAATAGATAAACGTATATGTTATCAAGAAGATGTTGATTGTGCTCTTAGCGACAAAAACTAGGATTAGTGGTCTTGTGGTGGATGTGCAACATGAACTATTATTTCACTGTTGATTTTTAAAATTTTAAAATTTTGGTTTATATGAAATTATGGTTCCATTACTAGATGGAAACCCGTGCACTTTTTTTGAATGGTATGATGAATGCATATGTGATCGTGGAAAAGTTGTGATAACACAACAAAGAAATAAGATTTTGGAGTTGGAAAAGAGGATTTGTGCTTTGAAGATGAAGGAAAGAAATATAAATTGTGACTATCTAGAGCTCATGGATGTTAACAAGTTGTCTTGTGTTATTTTTTATTTATTTTTCTAATTAGATGAAATGTAGTTGAAATTACGTTTTGATAGAAGAGGAACCAAATATTTGTTTTTATTCATGAAGAGTTCGTTTTAGGGTCCTCTTCAAATATCTTGAAGTAGGAAGTTGAGATGATGTTTTGAATTTGTGCATGATGTTATTAATGATGTAAATGGATTATGAATGAATAGTTTTGAATTATGTTCTAGATGACGTCTTTAGTTTAAATAAAGTATTATTTAGTGTAAATTTTAATGATGAAAATTTGCAACTTTTTTAGCATGTTTCAACTAGACCTTTTAATATTTTAAAATTTATTTATTAAAATCAAGCATTATTTGGTCTAAATTTTAATGATTAAAGAGTATTTATAATGGATAGCAAAAATTATAGCAACCAGTTTTAAGATTTGCAAATATATAAAAAAAAAAAATTGAAATTAGATTTCTATTTTTTCGTTATTCCAATTTTACCCTCATTTTTATCAACGATACAGATATATAAGTAATCTACCTAATATGAAGTATACCAACAATATATATATATCATTGATATACCTATTGAAGTATATCAATAGTATGCTAAATCAAAGATATACTTAATATGAAGTATATCAATGGTAAACTAAACAATGCAAGATTTTTTACTCGTTTTACTTTTTTAATTTTCTCAAGCTAAGTCAACGTTTTCATATTATTATTCTTTCTTTTTATTCAAAAATTTATTTTTCACTCATTACTTCCTTTTTTTATTTTGTTTCTCGTTTATTTTTTCCATTGATTTTTTTAACAAAAATTAAGAAGTAACTTATTAAAAAAACCATCAACCATAGGCACAATAGGGATCACTAAAAACTAAATGAAAAAAGAATGATTAAATATCACCTATAAAACAGTAAATCGGTGATATATATCTAATAATAAGTATATCGTTGATATACGTCTTATTATATCAAGAAAAATAGTAAATCGATAATATCAGGTATATCAGTAGTATGTCAGTAATATTACTGAATTAAAACTAAATATATCACTGATATACTTCTCATTACATATATCAAAGAAATAGTATATCAACGATATACTTTGTATCATATATATCAGTAGTATATCAATGGTATATCATTGATATTACTGATATACCTAATATAAAATCAAATGCCTTATAAGATAACTGCCCT
>JAOANK020000072.1:82619-93753 GCA_026257165.2 Telfairia occidentalis
TTTGTAAATTTAGCATATATCTTAAAATTTTGTAGGCTTATTTAAATAATTTTAAATATTTTCCTTTTAACTTTTGCTTATCATCAATATACCATTTTGATAATATATCACAGATATATCATTGCTATAGTATATCGCGTGGTATAGTATATCACTAATGTGCTTTATAATTAATATATTATTTTCACAGCTTTATTTTTTTATATTGCTATTTGGTTATCATTTACTTATCATTTTTAACCTATTTAATATGGTTCATTAATGATGGTCATAAGAAATAAGTATGAAAACAATCACTAATAGAAAACGAAGTATATCGTTTATATATTAATAAGCAGTCGATATCATTGATGATACCAAATATGATCTAATGACATTGATATACTTAATAACAACTGATACCACTGATGTATTGTTTATAGATATATTAATGATATGCTTTAATATCTAATTCAATCATCAAACGAAAAATGTAATTATTTTCTTAGTTACAATGTCTTTGTTTTCTTCTCTTGTTCTCTTCGTTTTTTTTTTAGTTCAACAACATGTGAGGGTGAAAATTCGAATCCATGACCTTTCGGTCTTTTTTCTCTTCATATATGTCGCCTTCTTCTTCTTTATTTTCTTGTTATTCTTGTTCATTTTCTTGTCTTTCATCTACTTCAATCTTTCATTCAAAATGAACAAATAAACAATTATATTATTTATCAAGCATATAATTAATGTACATCATATAAGTTATATAATTAATATAATTTATATAATTAAATAAGGTATATTATCCATACTATTATTGATATATAATATGGAGTATATCAGCCATATTAAATAAATGAATGATATACTTAAAATTATGCATATCAGTTATAAAAAATATATCAAAAAAGGTTAACAAAAACTATTTTTTACCTCTTTTTTTTTTTGTTTGCATAATAGGTTGCCTAATTAACCACATTTTGAATATTATTTTCAACATCAAATAGTACTAGAGTTGTCGTCGGATGTTTGTGTTATTGAAAAATTTTTTGGAATTGTTTTACCATTTCAAACTTTGATGAAATTTGTTCATTTATAATTTCCACAAGTGAAACCAAAATATCTCATGATTTTCCATTTTTACTAATTTAAATTTCCTTCCTCAAAGAAAAGTCTATACTTTCATATTCGTTCTCTTTCTTTTTTGTTTAAAATCTGTTCTTTTCTTTCGCCGCCTCCTTTTAATTTCCTTATTTAATTTCTCTTTCATTTTATCTATTGATTTTTAACAAAAATTTTGAAGTAGCTAGTAGAAAAGTCCTTAATCATAGCCACAAGAGGAGTGACAAAAAAACTAAATAGAAAGAAGTTGATTAAATATCAACTATTGAATAGTAAATTAATGATATACTCGACGATACTAAGTATATCATTATATCATTCTTATTACATATATCAAGGAAATAGTATATCGACGATATACTTTGTATCAGTTATATCAGTGATATTACTGAAGAATATACTTTGTATTAGGTATGGTATATAAAGAAAATTGCCTACACTATTTAAAAAAAAAAACCTTTTTAAGGTTATTGCAGACTTCTCTGTGTTTCTTTTGGGCTGAAAGTTATTTATTTTTGCTATATTTGTACAAACATAAAAATTGTTGTTAGATTTGCAATAACTTATTTATATTTCGCTATATTTGCAACAGCACTATAAAATATAGGGAAATGAAACTATTATCATGCTTTACGATGTAAGCATTAAAAGAAAATGTTAATTAATGTCTTTTTTTTAATTCGAAAATGTTAATTAAATTGTAGATTGTAGATTTTGAAAATGTATTTACCCAAAAGCTTTGAAATAAAGAAATGCATGGGGAAATAAAAGGCATAAAGAAAAAGGAGTCAAAATTCGGTCCCGGTGGGGGCAGAATAGACATTTTATGAGGGAGAGAATCCTTTTCAGCAACGAAGACAAAGTTCCATACTGCAAAAACTGTAAATATCTTTCACAACACTTCAAGGTGAGTATAAAATGACAAATTAAAAAAGGGAGGTTTTTTTGTTTTTTTTAAAAATCATTTTAATTTTCTTTTTAAAAGTTGAAATTAAAAAAAGAAAAGGGGGAACGAAAAAGACAAGAGAAAGAAAGGAAGAAGAAAAGGAGAGTAAAAAAAATGTAATGTTGCTTACGAATATGTTGACACCTTCCGACGTCAAACGTCCAAACCCTCCCTCTGATTGCCGTATTCACAGACATCGGTCTCTCTCTCTCTCCGCTCATTTCTCCCTCTCTCCTCTCATTCTGCAACTTCCTATAGTTTAATTTGTCTTGCCGAGCTCCCTTCAGTCTACAAATCTTTTGACATCTATTTTCCCTCTTTTTTTTTTCCTCTCTGCATTAATTGACCCATCTGTCTTTAATTTTGGTTGGAGGAAGTTTCTTTCTTTTTTTTCCCCCTCGCTTTCCTTCTGGGTTCAACGATTTTGTTTGAAGGAATTTGAATTGGCGGGAGACAACGGTTAGTTATGCGGTTGTAGGAGGTGGGTTTTGATTGGATTTGGATTTGGATTTGGCACTGGAAAACATTTGAATTGTTGGGAGTTTTGATGGCAAACCCATCTGGGAACCATCAAGAAGCTGGGCAACCATCGTCTTCCTTCGATGGAGGGAACCCCAGCAACGGTAATTCGACCCCAGTTCCCGCAACGGATAATTCGAGCTCAGCTCTTGCGATGAAGCACAATCCAGGTATCTCAACGGATTGGACATCCGATGAGCAGGTCACACTGGAAGAAGGGCTTAAGAAGTGAGTTTTTCTTGTTTTAAATGTAAGCCTTTAGGCTTCTTGCATTTATGGAAGTTGCTTAGGATCCGGAAGCTGCTTGAATTAAGCGATTAGGTTGGTTTTTCCCCCGAACGGAATTGATTTTTGCCTTTTAAATGGTTAAAATACAAGGGTGGTCCCTCAAAAGTTGTGTCTATTAGACCCTATTTCATTTGGGGTTCGGACTTTAGGAGGAACAATTTGTGATCTTTTTATTTTATTTTTATTTTTTTTAGTTCAACGTGTAATCTTTTTATTTATTTTTTGTTCAATTTGTAATTCTTTCTCATTCTCTTAAAATTCCTCTTGCTAACGTTCCCTTAGTATGCCGGCTGCGTCTATGGACTGAACTCATATTTATCGAGTTGTGAAAATATATGTGTTAATGTAGTTTGCTTCGAATGAGATTGTTGGTTGTTAACCATTTTTGCGCGTATGTGGAATATGCTCCTTTGAAGTCTGAAATCTGAACTAATGGCATCTCGCTGTTCTTTCCCAGTATCTGCTCATTATCTGGAACTCACCACATGGCACCCGATAATAGTCCTATCTGTTGCTTTATCAACGTTTTTTATTTTATCTTGTTCCTTTAGTTTCCTTTGGCTCAGTTTTCAACTGCACAAAGATGTCTAGATTCCTCTTGAGGGATGGTCTGTTTTCTTAATGCAGAAGCCAAAGTTGTAGGATTTAAATCTGAAGAGTTTTACAATATTGGAAAGTAAGGAATCTATATGTGAGGTTTTTAACGTAAAAGGTTTATCAGAAATATGATTTTAAAGTGGATTCTAATGGGGATATGTACCAATGTAAGGTGTTTTTGAAGATAAAGGTGAAACCATGAAAGGTTAGATGAGTGTAGAAACAATTCCTTTTACTGGTTTTTTTAGAAGATTCACAATGTGATCGGTTAGGAAGTTTAAAAGTATCCATGTCAACATTTCAAAGACCTTACTCATTCTTTCATCCAAAAAAAAGGACCTTACTCATTCTACCATCAAGTGCAAAAGCATATGGAAGACAGCCTATACATTCATTATTTTGTTCATTGGTTTTTAATGTTGTATTCTCTCGCATTTTTGGGGACTTCTTGATTTTTGTTCTTTTTTGTTTGTTTTTACCATTTTTGCTCCTTATTGGGAGTTTGTATACTCAAAAGATTTCCTTCTTTTCCATATATCAATGAAAAGTTTTATTCTTGTTACAAAAAAAAACAGAAAGATGAGGGGCAGAGGTGTGGGATTCTAGCTGTTTAGACTGGAATCTTGACTTCTTCTCACTGAAAGATTGGAAAATATAGCTTCTAATTATCTCAAAGATCAGTTGGAAGAGACGCCCCTCCAGAAGTTGCAGTTACAAGTCAGCAACCCTTTTATTATAAAAAAAAGTAGTGGAAGGTTGGAAAAGGAGCAATCAGATCTGAAAATTTCTAGTCCCAAAAAAGTGAAGTTCTTATGGTTCCTCACCTAGAAAAATATAAACATACAAGACAAGATACAAGGAAGAAATCCTCGTGTTTCTCTTCTCATGCCCTGTTGCTTGCTCTCTTGTATATTTTTATTTTCTCAACAAAAAATTGTCTCTTCCCCCGCAAATGTGTATGGATTGCATGAGTAGCAATGTTACCTTTTTTTAATCTTATCAATGAAAGCTCGGTTTCTTATAAAAAATGTTGTCTTTTTTCTTGCTGCTCATTGGCAGCAACAAGCTGGTACAGATTATACGGTTGTCTTGGTAGTTGGTATGGTTGGTTTTATGCACGAAGAGCTAAAGGTAGTGCTCCCGAGACTTTTTTGGGATGGTGGCTTAAAGGGAAAACTAGGACTATTTGGAAGCCGCCTCTTGGCTAAAACTCTATCATGGAGGCTTCTTCTTTTCTTTTTAGTTTTTTATCTTCCTTTCTTTTTCATTTTCTAATGTTTTTTTAAAGGGGAAATAAGATCATACTTGAACTGCGTGCATGGTTTTATTATTAGTTTTCCTATTCCCCCTTTGGTCTAACTAACCTTCTTATTGTATTTTAGGTCCAACTGTTTTAGTAAATGATCTTGGTTTGGTTTTTATGACACAGATATGCCGCAGAGTCTAGTGTCATTCGGTATGCAAAGATTGCAATGCAGCTACCAAATAAGACCGTGCGAGATGTTGCTTTGCGTTGCAGATGGATGAACGTGAGTTATTTTTCTCAGTTCTTGCTTTTATCAACATAAAAATCACTGATAAGGTTTCTATTTCTTGAGTTGCAATCATGCGTCCCATTAGCTTGATTATTGGTCAGAAATCACTATTCGCAAAGAAATATATCCCAATTAGAGTGGCATGATTTTGTGCTTGGATTCATATTTGCTTGAAGCTTCATGAAGTTCTTGTTTTCAATTATGTTCTGTTAAACAAAGTCGGTTCAAATACATACATATTCTAAATTGCCACGTCTTTAAATGGTCCGAATGTTAATGCATCCACACGATTATCCCCTTCTGACAATTATGGATGAAATGGGCAATAACAATTTTATAATTCCGTTTCTCTTGTTTTTCTCCCAAAAGAAAAGGATAATTTTTCTACCTGTTACAGGAAAGTGTTTCCCCCTCTAAAACTAGATTTATTTTTATTTTTATTTTTTTGTGGTTCTTTTCTTTTCAGTATATCTATTTGGATATAGCATTTAAGGCACTCTGTCATCACCTATGGACATCTTTATTCTTTTATATCAGCATTTTCAGGTTTCAATTTTATTTATGCTTTCTCTATTTCTTTTTGGTTCACCTTTTTTGGGTCAGAAAAAGGAAAATAGCAAGAGAAGAAAGGAAGAACACAATCTAACAAGAAAGAATAAAGATAAAAAGGTATTATATAAATTATTGCTGCTTTTTTTCCTCCTTTTGTAATTTCTATTATTTTTTAGTTTTTCTGTTTTCAAATGTTGCCCAGAATACTGTTTCTTCTGTGTTCTTTTTTTTTTTTTGGTTTATTATTCTTCTGTTACAGCCCATGTGTTAGTTAGCCTCAGAAAGTACCTGATAAATTATTGCTTCTCTCAATTTTATTCAGTGATTAAATCTGCTGCCAATTTGAGCTAGCAATATATTTAGTAGCCTGCTAACTGGTAGCTATAATCATAATAGCTTTAGACACTATACTGAAAAAGGAAAATTAACTGCTTTCAGTAGAATGCAACTCTTCATCGACAAATGGAAATAGCTCCAACCAACCTTATAATAGTTTCATGGTTGTGGTTACACATGCCATGAATGATGAATCATCTATCTTAGTAGTGGAGCAGACACAACTGAAGGACTAAGGTTGGGTTGTTTATGACTTTTATTAGAATTTGGTCCTGCTGTTTTGTATGCTCAACAGGGCTCATTCAATAGTTTGTAAGATTAGGAAGTGTTGGTTTTGAGATAAGATCGATATTATGCTGAATATCGTGCAGAGGTGGCAGGGTAGTTGGGGATTTCGTCAAAGTTATTGTACTCTCTATCAGAGCTACCAAAGAAGAGGTGGATTGGGATGGAGGAGGGAATCCAAAGCTTGCCTGTAATGACTAGAACCAAGATGATTCATTATTGCAGGTTGGAGAAAATTTTTTCAATAGGAACTATGTAGTAAATAGGCTGCCATGAGGAGCACCTTTCTTCTTTTCCATTTTAGTCTTACTCAAGAATGCTGGTTAAATCCATAAGCATTCTCTCTTCCTTCACGGCAAGCTTTGTTCATCATATTTCTATGTACGGTCAAGTAAAAAATATAACATGCATTCATGCCAAAGACATCACAGCCTTTTTGGTCTTCAAACACCTAACCTATAGAAAGACTACAAATTCCTCTAGCTGGTTTCTTTTACAGATTTAGGTATGATGTAGATTTTAGCTGGAGAGTTTTGATTAGGATTTAGACATTATATTCTTCCTATCCCCACTACTGTTCATGGTAAGATTGCAAACCAAATCTGTAGTGCATCTTGCGACAATTCAATTGCCTTTGTAGGTTAGAATTATTCTTAGTAGCAATATAAGACATTGGATTACATAGGATACTATTTCCATTGTCTTACTCGACTAGATTACTTCTTTCTCTTCCTCACCTTCTTTAAGTTTTTACCTTAGATTAATTGTGAACATGGACCATTTGTTTGCTCTGCACCCAATCATTAGATAAGTGGTTAAGTTGTTACCTTAGATTAATTGAGAGTATGGGCCATTTGTTTGCTCTGCACCCAATCATTAGATAAGTGTTCAAATTGGCAAGCCTTTATATTTCTTCATTAGTTTGTGTATTTGGTCTTGCTTTTTCTATTTTTAGATTTATCTTTCTTTTGTTTTCACTCCCTTTGGGAGTTTGTTTCCCTTGAACACCTGTATCTTTTCATTATTTCAATGAGAAATTGTTTCTTATTAAAAAAGTAGACCTTCTTGGCTCCCTATATGAGTTGGTTTGTCTTTCGATATCATGGTGGTCAAGATATCAAATAGTGTGTTCCTATCTCTTGGCAGATGTTTCTTTGCTTCTAGCCTTGATTATTTGCCATTTTTCTCTAATATATGTGAACTTGGTAGTTTGTTTTGCTAATTGTTTCTCTAGCTTGATTTCAAGCGTGACATCTATGAAAAACCCAATTGGGTGTAAATCCAAAAGTTTTTTGACAGAATGTCATTAACCCCCTTTTAGACCTCACAATCTATTTGTCTCAGTGTACAACACATTTATTCTTCAAAACTCATTTGTATATTTTCTTTTGAAGCAAGAATTTTGCTTACAACTTCGATATTTCTCATACGTGATATTTGCTTATGTGATATTTTCATATTGTATGTTAAAATCTGATAATTTCATAATGTATTTCAAAATTGGTCTTGACTTTGATATCTTCTTCGAGTCTAGTGGCATGAAAGAAACAATAAATTTTTAATGAAATGGAAAAACGGTTGAAGGAAGTCTTTGATTTAGCATAGTACCATTGTTTATATTGGTATTTTTTTTCAAATTATTTTTGTACATACTCTCCCTTTGTACTTAATTCAACTTAGAGGTTTTTTTTTTTATTATTATTATTTTTTAATAAGAAACAATTTCATTGATGAATGAAATTTACAAAAAAAGGGAGAAAACCCAGAAGCCAAGGGAGTTACAAAATATTTCTCCAATTAGCCAAAAGAGTGTCAAAGCTATAAGATTTTAAATGGTTAGCACATTTACACCAAGAAATAGTTAAAAAAATAATGTGGTCAAGGAGAGAGGCTTGCCCACGTTCCTTGTCATTGAAAGGCCGATTGTTTCTCTTGTTCCAAATAACCCAAAATAAAGCTATGACGATGCTACACCAAAGAATTTTTGAATCTCCTTTAAAGGGGTGCCGTGCTATGGTAAGAGCAAGGAGATTATGTGGATCGTTTGGGAAGGCTAAAGACCAATTGCAAGCTAGCTGACTTTTCTTCCATATTTGGGCAGTGAAGAGGCAAGTGAGGAACAAATGGGATTTGGTCTCCAAATTTTGCTTACAAATGCAACACCATTGGGGGGACAGCTGGAAGAAGGGCATTTTCCTCTGTAAAGAGTCGTTAGTGTTGATGGCTCTGTGGGCAAGTTGCCAAATAAAGAACTTCACCTTCGGCGGCGCACACCCTTTCCATATAGTCGAAGCCAAAGTAGGGTTAATGATAAAGTCTCTGGAGCCAAGTCCAAAAGAAGAGTTTTTTGTGGAGAATATGCCACTGGGATCTTTATTCTACACCCAAATATCACTTTCATTGACCATGCTGGTGGGGATAAGAGTTGAATCAGAGAAGCCCATTCATTGATTTCGTTGTCTTTTAGGCTCCTCCTCAATTTTAAGTCCCAGCTACTAGTACCCTCGTTCCAATAGTAAAAAACAACAGCCTTCTTCTCCTTTGTTAAATTGTAAATCAACCAGAATCTTTCAGAGAGAGAGAGGAGATTGTAAGATCCATAAGTCGGGCCAGAACTGTATTGATTTTCCATCTTTAACTCGAGCCCTCAATCTACTTTGGACTAGATGCTGGAAATTGAGAATACGCCTCAAAGGGCCATGAGCCAAGTGAAGGTTTAGTGCTTTAGGGGAGACATCTCGAGGGGATTTACCATACTTTGCAACAATGATCTTTCTCCAAAGAGCCTTTTTTTTCCATGATGTATCTCCTAGACCATTTTGCAAGAAGTGTATGGTTCTTATTTCATATGTTAGGAATGCCAATTCCACCATGAGACTTATGGTGAAGAACTTTTTCCCATCGAACAAGGTGTTGTCCTTGCTTGTCTCGGTTTCTAGCCCAAAGAAAATTTCTGTACATGCAGTTGATGGTGTCACATACCTTCTTAGGGATGAAAAATGCGAGAGGTAATAGACCGGGAGGTTTGATAAGGTGGCTTGTATGAGAGTGAGCCTTCCCCCTTTAGAGACATGGGAGTGGCTTCAAGAATGAAGACGTCTCTCAATCTTTTCAACAATTGGAGCCCAAAAGGTGAGGGAGTTTGGATTGCTGTTCAAAGGGAGCCCAAGGTGGGATGCTGGCCAGCCTCCGCTTTTGCACCCGTAGGTGGTGGCAATGGCTTCACCTTCCTCCACCTCCATATTAATCCTAAAATTTCAGATTTGTTGTGGTTGATAATGAGGCCAGATGCCTCTTCGAAGGAGGCTATGACTTTGAACAGATTTCTGAGCTCTGTTTCATTGTTGTTAGCAAAGAAAATAGTGTCTTTTGCAAAAAGAAGGTGATTAACATCAATATCACCATGCAACCTTGAAACCACTGATGTCCCCATTTGCAACTGCTTGAGTGAGAAGGCAACTAAGGCAGTATATGACTATGGTGAAGAGGAAGGGGGAGAGGGGGTCTCCTTGTCTCAAACCTCTCGAAGGATGAATCTTGCCCGTGGGCCTTCCATTGATGATGGTTGAATAGTTTGTTGTAGACAAACAACCCCTAATCCAGTTTCTCTACAATTGGCCAAACCCTTTTGATGAAGAATGGTGTCAAGGAAATTCCAATCAACCTTGTCGAAGGCCTTCTCAATGTCTAATTTGATGACTCCTCCCTTCTCACGCTTTCTTTTTCCATCGTCAATAAGCTCATTGGCAATGAGTGACGCATCAAGGATTTGTCACCCATCAACAAATACAGATTGATATTCAGATATTGTAGAGGGGAGGACCTTCTTGAGCCTCTTCGATAGGACGCACAATAATTTTGTAAGCACAAGTGGTGAGGCTAATATGCCTAAAGTCCCCAATGGTTCTGACATCCACCTTTTTTGGAATGAGACAAATGTAGGTCTCGTTGATATTTGCATTGATAATCCCAGCCCTAAAAAAAATCTTGTGACACACAATAAATCAAGCTCGAGCATGTTCCAACATTTTTTAAGGAACTCCGAAGTGTAGGGGATTTGTTTGAGCCAAGATCGCAAACTGCCTTCCAGATTTCTTCTTCGGAGAAAGGAGCTTCAATGCTTTCCTTCTCAGCCATGGAAATAGGGTCCTAGTTGCTTATGGCTGGAATGGGAAGGAGCTCTTTGTCATTGGTGTATTACTTCTCAAAAAAATGGAGGAATTCATCCACAATTTCCTTCTCGGAGAGGACGCTCTCCCCTTTGGAAGATTGGATCTCCAAAATAGTGTGTTTCCTTCTTATAGTGGCAACCACCCTATGAAAGAAACTAGAGTTTGTGTCCCTTTGTTGCAGCCACTTGTTTCTGCACTTTTGGTGTCAAAGAATCTCTTCTTTGGCAATGATGGTCTGAAGCTATTTCTTAAGGGAAACCCTTCGAATCTTCTGAATAGGATGAAGCAGGTTAGATTCCTTCAAGCTATTCAATAGAGAGATTTCAGATTGGACTTGGTTTTTCTCGAGGTTATGCATCCAAAAGTGTCTTTGTTCCAACCTTTGAGGAACCACTTTAGCTCTTTCAACTTCTTCCCAAATTTGTAGCCAGGCCAGCCATCACAGGTGAAGTTCTGCCACCAAGTCTCTACCGTTGATGTGAAGTTGTTGTGTGTAAGCCATACGTTTTCAAAACGGAAGGGTGTTGGGCCCCAAGAAATAGCTCCCATAGATAGAAGGATCTGATGTTGGCCTCTCCAATCTTTTAGATGTGGTCTCACCGAACTTTTGGAGGATACCCTCAGTCAATAAGAAACGATCAATAAGTGTGAGAGTTGGGGAGGCCCTGAAGTTTGACCATGTGTAGAGGCCTTTTGTAGCTTAACATCCGTGAGTTGAGTCCTTTCAATGAAAGCATTAAACTTCTTCATGCTTCAAGTGTGAGACTTGTTACATGATTTCTCGTGTGTCCATCTTGATACATGGA
>JAOANK020000072.1:93853-108050 GCA_026257165.2 Telfairia occidentalis
TCCAAAGACCAAACCATTCTGTCCTCCTCTTGGCCCAAAATTCTGGAATCCAGCAAATCAATGAGAGCAGCCCAACGGTCGACCTCTCTATCGAAGAGATTTCTTCTAAGACCAAAATCCCAAGCAGCATGCTGCTGATTCCAGCAGTCACAAATGTTCCTATACTTCTTGTTGGACACAAAACTTAGCAGCATGCTGCTAAGTTCAAAGCTTCATCCTGGTGCTTTCTCTCTAAAATCTTTTGTAGCATTTTCCCCTTTTGACATCTGTTGTAATTGGAATGCTTTTATCTTTCCGTTTTAACTCTTTTGTTTTGTTTTTGTTTTACTGTTTTCTTGTATTTTCTCTCCCTCGGGGATCGTTTCATTACGAACTTGTATTCCTTTTCATATCTTCAATGAAAAGTTGTTTCTTGTTAAAAAAAAAAAATTGAATAAACCCACCTGTTTTTACTCTGCCCTTTCGTATATTCTTCCCCCTCCCCTACTAAACTAAAAGCATGGTTGAATATAACAAATCATTGAAAGTGAAGAAGAGATGGCTGAATACAACAAATCAGTGGAAGTGAAGAAGAGTTGTGCAGAAGGCAAAGTTCGAAATCATAGACAGACACCTTAGCACGGTATCTTGTGAGGGAAAGTAGTTTCCCAAGTGTCAAATGGTTCCAATCTTTCATCTTCCTTCCCCACATTAGCAAATCCTATGTGAATTGAAATTAGTGTTCGATCCCTAATCTTTCTCTCTTGCTTTTGTTGTCGCTACCTACTCAAATGATGATCTTGGTGGCTTCATTTGGGAGGGCGATGCAGGGAAGTTGAGGAGATGCAAGAAGGGGGTTTTTGGGGAAAGGGAAGGGAGACATGGGGAGGGTCCTCTGAATAAGTTAGTGCCTAATCCCTAATCTTCCTCTCACTCAACTTCATTGTCACAACTTGCTGGTGGCTTCTCATGGGAGGTAGACGCAAGGGAGGAGAGGGGGATCTGGGAAAGGGAAGGGAGCCATAGGGAGGGTCTTTGTATAATTTTGTTTTCTATCCCTTATCTTTCTCTCTCTTGCATTCACTGTCTTGACTTGCTGGACTGTCAATCTTGTTGTTTGTTTATTTGGGGAAGAAGATGCAGGAGGGAATAGGAGTTGGGGAAGGGAAGGAGAGAGAGATGTATAAATTAGTTACTCTGGCTCCTATTTCTAAAGCCTCGGGGAATCCTTTGGTTGATGGAAAAGTCAACATCTTAGTGGAATCTTTACTTCATGGTATTTATTGATTTGATTTCTTCAATAAACGGAAGAAAGATTACTGGAAAAGTTAATGTCTTAGTGGAAACTATAATTCGTGGTAGCTAGTGATTTGATTTCTTCAATGAATGTTTACAGAAAATAAATAACATATATGAGGATTCAATAGTAGTTGATGATGATATTTGTTCCAGTGGCTGATGTTCATTCTTTGGTGGACCAAGTGAAATAAGTCGACCTTCTGCGACAAATTAGATTGCCTGATCACATTCACTAAGGTAGTATCATATCCAATAAGATAAAAAAAATGGATCTAAAAAAGCTTACTAAAATCCTCTGGTTCCAATCTCGAAACATGAATGAATGAACAAAAAAAAGGGCCAATAAAACAAGTTTGAAGAAAAACAGAACTACAGGAGGCTTAGATTGTTAATGATCAAGGATAACAATTCTGACATGACACAGGTGTGAGGCACACACTATTTTCTAAGAATCAGTCAAAAAAATATACGAGGACAAGTACATTTTTTAATTACATTTGAAAAATTGTATGTATTTTGATGATTTTCATATTAAAAATATTTTAGGATATGCAATGCCTTAGAGCAAAAGTTGAAAAAAATCTAAAACTAAATAAGCGTTTTTCTGGATACTTAACCATGTTATGAAAAAGAAGTTAAACATTAGTTATATTTATGTGCTTGTGTGATCCAAATTTATTATGTTTATATTATATTTCTTTCTATGTTGATTAGTTTTTCAAACAAGAATGAAGAAGTAAATAAGATTTAATACTTGACTTCAAGTGTTCAATAATTATCCAAAATATGTCCAGTGTCTATCGTGTGAACAAATATTCAACCCATGTCTAATGTGATTGATAAATGTTTGGTACATGTCCAATAATTTTGAGAGCATTTGATACGTTTTGGGCACAGAAGCATGGTCCAAACTCTAGAGTATCCCTGTTTCATGTGCCTATTTACATGGAGAACGGAGTGATATGCCAGCTACCTTTCACCATTATACCTTTTTAAGTTTAACTATGAATATGGAGAAATAAACCATGCACTTTTAATGCTAAAGTTGCCTAGGTTGCATTTTCACTCAAGTATATCCTACATTCCTACTTTATTCTCTCTGTATTCCTCTTGGACAAAAATGATGAGTTTGGTATTAACACAACAGATTTTGGTTGGCTTTGGTTATCATTCCAACATGCATTCGCATATGATTCTTTTTTTTTTTCCTTTCTTTCCCTCCTTTAAGCAAAATAATCCTAGGAGGCTTAATGTTTCTTCCGAACAGGAAGGTTATAAAATTAGGAAATTCTCCTACTATCCTTTATGAGAAATATGTCACGAAGGTGATTGAAAAGTTGGGTGGAGGTTCAACCTTTCAAGTACCCCGAAAAAAATAAGCACGTATTGATTATAAACCATGCAAGTACACCTTTTTTTAATAATAAACTTATATGTATATATGTATATTTACTAGAATAAGAGAAAAAAGTTATATATTTTTTCTTTAAAAACAATTTCTTGACACCATTACTTAATGTCTGTTGTGCATAACATTTGCATTTGGTCTTTGTGATGCTTTCAGCGATTGGTGGTACAACTGGAGAGCTTCTTGAACAGAATGCACATGCCATGAATCAAATTTCTTCAAATCTTGCGTCTTTCCAGGTGGAGAACTTGGCTGTTGGATGTTCTTTTAGCAATTTTAAGTTTACGCAAGAATCTTGTCCCAACATATCTCACTGAGCATTAATTGTAAAATTTTAGAATCATTTCTAGATGGTCCTGAGCAATTTTTCTTTCAGCCATCTCTGATATATTAACTTAGACAGCAGGACTTGCAATCTCCGTTGGTTATGGATCGGGGTTACACTGGAGATTCTTTTTTTCACTTTCCCCCCTCCTATAAGTAATATAAATTAATTTTCCTTCATATAATTGTAATACCCCTTTTTCACTGTTGATTTTGAGGGCAAGTACAATTTTTTCCCTTTCCTTTTCTTTTCTCTTTTCAAATTATAATTTCTTTGACCAAAGCCTCTTGTAGTTATGATTTTTTTCAATGATGTTTCCAGTTGAAGTTCATTTCATATAAGACCCCTTGGATTTTGGGTGATTTCTCATGCCCCTTGTAACTTCATAACTTTTCAAGTTATGCTTAGGGGTGAACCTTTTTGAGTCCCTTTGGTTTGTTGGGAAACTCCTATCTCCCCTGTATTCTCCTTTGCTCCAGTAATTCAAGTGTTGTTTTCTATCCCAAAAATGCTTGAGGGAAAAATTTGGTGGACTCTGGATAATTGGTTAGAATTTGAAAGCACTGATTCTTTTGTTCCTTAAAACCTTTTTCCTTATCCTTTTTTTTCCTTTTTTTTTATCACTTAATTGTATTTACCAAGCCTTTTATGTGTGTTTGTTTCTATGTAAATTTATATATATATGTGTACACATATCTGTTCATTCAAACATATTCTTTCTATAACTAAAAAATGGGATGTGGCTATAGCGGGAAATATTTGTGCATTTGATAATGAAAATTTGGATGTACTGATAATGATTCTTGATAGACAACATAATGTTTGAACTAATAATTTTTTTTTGGTTTCTTTAGATACAAGATAATATCAGTCTCTTCTGCCAAACGCGGGATAACATCCTCAAAATAATGAACGAGTAAGTAACATTACTTTGACTGTTTTTATCCTCACTTTTGCCCCCCTAGTGGTAAGAGCTGCCCCTTAGTTTTCCCAATATTCATAGCCTCTTATTATGTATTTAGTAAGACAGTCCACTTCCAATGTTTGTTTGAATGAAGTTGGAGTTTCTTTTCAGTCATAACCAACAAACTTTGTACATAACTCACCCAATGTTTTTAAGAATACGAGGCATTGTGATGTGCAATGGTCTTTTTGGAGTTGAGCGGGAAGCCAAAAAATTAAAAATATTAATAAACTTTTAATATATGAAAAATATAATATTATGAATAATGTGATAATGAAAGACTTAAGAAATGAAGGCTTTTGTAACATGTATTCTTATTTATTTTTTCTAAGAAAACATTAAGGTATATTGCAGTTTGCTTCTTCTGCTGAGGTGAGGATCCTAGAGTCTAGGCAAACTTTTCAAAACATTGACTCAGCCAATTGTATCTGACAGTTAAAATAAACTCCAAAGGACTCAAAAAGCAGAATAAAAAGTTTAAGAAGGGAAAATAAAAGCAGTCCAATTACAACAAATATCAAAAGGAGTATGTACATCAAAGGCTTTGGAAAGAGAACACCATGTAGAGGCCTTGAACTTAGCAATAACAAAGCAAGCTTCCCAATACTTGGATGACCCAATAACAAATTAATTAAACGATTATTATGACCTATGCCTAACTATTCTTTCTATAGTTGAACTAATTAGCCAATTATAAACCCAAGAATGAAGAAATACAGTTATGAGGAGCATGTTGAATTAAAGCTAACCTGGAACCTTCTGGGCTTAAATTTAACTTTGCGAAATTAGTTGTGGTTGGTATCCACCTCAGCATGGAGGAAACTTCCAAGATAGCCATATTGTGCGGTTGCAAAGTTTGTTTGCTTCTTCTCCTTGGAGATAATCTTAAGTTCCTTCCATATGAGAACCTATCTTGCAGAAGATTACCAAAAAAAAATAGCCAACGGGAGGAATTGTTGTTCCGAGGTGGCAGGGGGCGGATCCACGAAAGCGCCATAGGGCACGTGCCCTCCCTTTTATATGTATTTTGCCGTTAAGTTCCATGTGCCCCTGGTTTGTTGGTCATCCGTGTTTCTAACGTTCTCGTGTTTTCGTGTTCAAATCTCACAGCATCAATTTTGAAAATGATGGTTTTTCTTGACGAATCAGGTTCCAGCCGAATGCAAGGGTGAGGAAGTCCCAAAATCTGTTTGCCTTGTTGCAAGTGCTAAATAGGTGAGCTTGTGTGTCTGGACCTTTTTGGCAGATGTGGCAGCAGCTTGGTGATAAGACAAACCAAGGGAACTTCTTTTGTAGCTTATCATGAGTGTTTATACATGAGTGATAAACCTCCCATAGGAAAAATTTCGATTTTTCAGGATAGTAACCCTTCCAAATCAAGCAACAAAAAGCTTTCTCATTGACATTCCCCAATGTGATCAATGAGAGAAACAAAGACTTAGTCATGGAGATACCATTTTTTCCAGATTCCATGCCCAAGAGTCCTTGATGATGCTGTTTAAAGACAGGGGGAGGGTGCTAAGTAGGCAAGCTAATTCATTAGTTTCATCATTCGAGAGGTTCCTCCTTAAATGAAGATTCAAGGAGCAAGTTTCTTGAACCCATAGGGTCCTGTACCAAAGCAGCTTTCTGGAGAGAGATGTCAAAAGTTGAATGAAATGATGATTGGGGAGGGCGGCTATTAATCCAAACATCTTTCCGAAAATAAGTAGATGCTCCCTCCCCAATCTTGTATGAAATGTTCTTTAGGATAAGGTTCTTGCACTTGCTGATGTGTTTCCAGGGGTCATTGGATGCATTCAGTTGAGGAGTGCCACACGACTGCCCAAGGTGAGATGTTCCAAATTTTGCAGCAATGATTTTCCTCCCTAAAGCATCATTTTCAATGTTGAATCTCCATGTCCATTTTGCCAAGAGAGCAATTTTTTTCCCTCAAATCATCAATGCCCAAACCCCCTCCCTCAATAGGCAACTTGATCTTGTCTTATCTTATAAGGTGAGAGAAGCTTTAGTACCATGAGAGCCTCGCCAAAGATAGTTCCTATAGATTTTGCTACTTTCTTGTTTTGAACCAGAAACAACTTTTCATTAAAAAATGAAAAGGAATACAAGTTCAAAGTGATACAAACTCCCGAGGGAGTGAAAATAAAAAGAAAACAGTATGACAAAAGAGACAAAACGGACTAATAAACACATCCCAATTATTACAAATATTAGAAGAAAAAGAAAATTCAAAGAGAACACCAATGAGATGATTTAAATTTGGCAATGTTGAAGCAAACAATCCAAGGTTTACTCTTATCTTCGAACACCCATTAAATCTGCATGAACCAAATTTCAGACTATAGAGCCTTTCAAGAAGAATTTTTCTTGCTGCCAGTAGGATTTTGTTGAAAATGGCCCTCCGACTCAACTTCAATGAACTTAAGATTGTAATTTTCGAGAACTTTGGCTAACTTCAAATTATATTCTTTAAAGATTTCATTTTGCCTTTTAAGATAAGCAACTTTCAAGAGAATCCTATCCTTGAATGCTTTAATGAAGGATACATGCCTACCACGATTAACTTCCTTGATTTCCATGCAAAAACCTATCCCAATGATGATATTAAAAGATGAAGAGAACGAACAGCCATCTTCGAAAACAACACCCGACTTTTGGCCTTACTTTACTATTAATAATGCAATACCTTCAATGACAAAAGCGACATTCGAAAACGAAATTTCATCGACTGATGGCGTTCTTCCGTTAGATTTAGAAACCTCCTCCAAAACAAAAATTCTCCCTTATTATTAATGCCACATTAAGGCCAATAGAGGATCACACAACAAAATTCCTTTAGGTTACTTCTCAAATCCATTAGAAAATGAGAAGGAATGAAGGGAATGAGAGAAATGTCAACCTTGTTAAAAAATGATGGGATGCCCGTACTGTTGGAGGAAGACATTGGATTTTGAGAAGAAAAACACTTGGGAGAAACTGAAGCTCTTAATAATTCCTGATGATCATTCGGAAGAACATTTTCTTGGAAAAGGTTGAGAAAATCCTTATGAAAGGATAAATCAACCTCTGAATTTGCCCCAGGCAATTGCGCATTAGGAGAGTTAAAATTGCTCTAATTTCAGAATCCAGGTCAAATACATCATTAGCCAATGAATCTTGAACAAAACCCAAACTAGTTGAATTAATTGTTCACAAAGTTAAAGATTTAGAAAGGTTAAATTTCTCGCATGGAGGCTGTTGAGATTCAACCAGCACATCATCAGCTTTCGAATTAAAGACTCATCTTAAATGGACACAAAGATGGCTCACCGGAATAGACAAATTAGAGGGAATATTTCTTAACTTTTTTCTGGTGTAAAAAAAAAGGGAGAGCCTTAATGCCGAACTCTTTAATGCTTTTTTTAATGCTGCCATTGCATGAAGAGGGAATAATAGCCTTATTTAAAATACCACAATTCATTGGGGAGTGAGAAACGACTGCAGACTCCTTATATACATTCTTGGGTGATTAATTCTCAATTAATTCTTCTTTAATGCACTGAGTCTACGTGGCTGGATATTTCTGAATAATAAATGCACAATTGTCTGCATTTATATTTGCTACATAGTCTGCTTTAATTGGCGAATTAACTAAGGAGGCTGGCTTTCCATTTTCCTCTAAATTCTTAAAACCATCCGAAGAAATCACCTTTGGAAAAGACATTGAATCAAAATTTCTGAAAGCACCATTAATACTTGGAGACTGTTGTTCCGTATTCCTTAAGAAATCCTTTTGAATTTCACCATTAATGCCAACTTCTTCGACTGCCCCAACCAAGAAATCCTTTTGAATTCTACCATTGATGCCAACTTCTTGAATTGCCCCAGCCACCTTATTACTAACGCTGCAAAAATCAGTCTGCAATTCTTCCAATGAGGAGGATAAAGCATGATTTAAAACATTTGACGATTGTTCATCTTCTAACACCATTTTCCATCTTTCTGCATCAATTCTATTCTTTATAAGACTAGAATCAATCCCAGCAATGTTCAATATTTCACCAAGATCTGAATTATCAAAATGGCAGCAACCAGAAACTCGAACCAAGAAGTTATCAAGCTTTGGGTCTTTAATTTCAATCGAGACTCGGATAAAACCACATGTATTACGCTTGACTTGAATTCTAGTTTTAGGGATATTGAGAAAATTCAAAGCATTAGAGGAATAACTCACTAATTGTCTAAAGTAAGGTCCCAAGCCTTCAAAAATTGGTTTCTTTTAATATTTCAAAGGTAAATTACATATCTGAATCCAGCCTCCATAACCTTTGATAACTTCTTTTTTTTTCTATGTTTCTCAAAACACCAATTTTCAATCTTGATATTGAACTATCCAATCTTTCTCCATTTGTTGATCACCACCTAGTACTTGGAATACTCCCATCTGCTGATCTGCATACCTCAATAAGGCTTTATCATCCATAAAAGGATTAATACAACATTGCTGGAAAAATTCTTCTTTCAAACTCTTGGAGATTTCAATCCAATCATCATGGGCATGAAGCTTGGTGATGACTAGAGTATTTTTCCAATCCATATTCACAACTTCTGATTCTTTTTTGACCCAATAATTCCTCTTTTTGAATGAACTTTTAAGAGCAGCAACAAAGAAATTCTGTTCTTTTGACTGTCTGGATTATCTAAAGATTGATCAAAATCATCAATGATCCGATCAGATTGATGAGAAATCATCTTCGGTTGGCAGCTATACTTGTTAGAAAAAACATAAATCATATCCCAGAATGACCCATCCTTCTTTCTTAAAACCAGATGGAATGAAAATGAATTTTCTTCCTCCTATGCTTGGCCAAGTGGATAACTCCATAAACCATTCCATCTTAAACTCCACTTTTTATTACGACAGGTGCTAGATTCAAAACGAGCTTTAAGAAGGAACCCAGATGATAGAGGAGTACGTAGCAAATCAACCATGTTTTTTTCAATCCAAAATAAATGAGCAGCTTTAAATGGCATAAGCACTCTACATTCTAAATCTTCCATGAACAAAGAAGCATTCTCAGACCAAATAGAAAAATGGGAATTGCGAATATAGCAGCTATTAATCTCCATGAAAAGATGAGGACCAAGGGATCTGGGAGCAAATAAGATAAAATCTGAGAACTTACCTGATTCTAATCTTCAAGAATTTTTAAAAGATGAAAAACCTAGATTCTGCCAATACGGAATAATGAAAGATAATAAATGGGAAGTTAGAGAGGGTTGCCTTGATCAAAGTACTTCTACCACCTTTTGAGATATGGGACGAACCCCAAGAATTTAGTCTTCTCTCAATTTTTTCGTAAATGGGGTCCCAAAAAGTGGTGGTGTTCGGCTTTCCAAGCAATGGAAGGCATGTAGGAACTTGGCCTTGTTCCCAACCTACACCCAAAAACAGAGCCTAAATTTTCCCAAGCCTGATTCTCCATGTCGATACCCAAAAGCTCCAGCTTGTGAATGTTAACATTTAAGCCTGATGCATTCGCAAAATCTTTGATGATACTAAATAGGTTGTTGAGGTGTGACATCTCATGTGTGGAGAATAAGATAGTATCATCAGCAAATTGTAAGTGATTCACATTGATGAATGCTTGACCAACACTGACATCAAAACCTTTTAGACAACCCTCATTGGTTGCTAAGGACAACATGTGACTGAGGCAATTAACCACAAGGGAGGGGGAGAGAGGGTCACCGAAGGCATTTAGATGCATGAATTTTGCCCCTCAGTCTTCTATTGATAATAATCAAGAAGTTTGTAGAGGATATACATGCGCGGATCCAACTTCTCCATTTATTGCCAAAACCTTTGATTCTAAGGATGTTTTCAAGAAAATCTCAATCAACCTTGTCGAATGCTTTTTCAATATCTAATTTGATGACCACACCTTGTTTCTTCCTCCTATTTCATACTTCAATAATTTTGTTGGCAGTTAAGGATACATCAAGGATTTGACGATTAGCCACAAAGGCTAATTGTGTTTTGTTATAGTAAAATGAAGACTTTTTTTGAGGCAATTGGAAAGGACTCTAGCAAGGATCTTATATAAACAAGTGGTGAGACTTATAGGTCTATAATCATCCACCGTTTTGGCATCCACCTTTTTGGAGATGAGACAAATGTACGTTTCATTCATGCTTTCACTAACGATAGCTTTCTCAAAAAAATCGTTGAACACCTTCTTGATGTCATCCTTAAGGATGTTCCATGATCTTTTGAAGAATTCAGCGGTGAAGCCATTGGGGCCGGGTGATTTATTAGTACCAAGGCTGCACACTGCATCAAAAATCTCTTCTTCTGTAAATTTGGATTTCAAATATAAATTCTACTCATTTGTGATAGGATCCCAATTTGGAAGGTTAGGGAGGGATCTATTGCTGATATTTTTGGAGAATAGAGAGTGATAGAAGTCTATGAACTCCTTTTCAATGTCTTCATTGCAAAGAAGACGATCACCCTTGTAATATAGGACCTCTGTAATAGAGCTTCTTCTTCTATTGGCAGCCACGTATCTATGAAAGAAAGATGAGTTTTCATCTCCCTCCACCGACCATTTCGCTTTATAACGCTGCCTCCACAAAGATTCATTCAATGCCACAAGGGAGAGAAGAGAATTCTTCAGCTCATTCCTCTTTTGCTTCTATGTATTGGCAAGTGTTCCATGCTCTTCTATATGATCAATGGTAGAAATTTCCTTAGTGATCGAGGTAATTTTGTTGTTGAACTGTTTGTAAATATCAAAGCTCTATGTCTTAAGCCGCAATTTTAGTTCCTTTAGTTTTATAATCATACCATGACCCTGCCATCCAACCATCCTAGTGTTTCCCAACCATTCTTCTAACAATGGAAAAAAGGAGGGGTGCTGCATCCAATTATGGGTGAATTTGAAGGGAGTTTGGCCCCATTTTTTCTTTCCCAAAGTGAGGGATATGGGAAGTGGTCAGAAGTTTACGGTCGAGCCTTTTGGTGTGAGCACCAGGGAATTTAGCAATACGTTCCTCAGTGACCAGAAATCTATCAATGAAAGGTTTGGAAACATTATTTCTAGAGTTAGACCAAGTAAATCTACCATTTGCAAGAATGAGGTCAGTGTTGGTGATAAAATGGTTGAATCTCTTCATACTCTTAGTAGGCTGTTTAAAGCGAGATTTTTCATGGGACCATATGGAAACATTAAAATCACCCACGAGAATCCCATGTCGATTGCAAAGGAAAGAAAGATCTGTTAATTCTTGCTAAAAGTCCTTGCAAAGAGCTGTGGTATCAGGACCGTAAACTTCTATGATCTAGAAACTATAACTATCAGATAACACAAAATTAAGAGAGCGAGAGAACACACCTTCAACCACTTCTAGGATTTTGAAGGTTGGATCCCTCCATAGGATAACAATGCCCCCCAAAGAACCATTAGCATCAAGAGAAGACCGTCCTACAATTCTAGAGCTCCAGATGGACTTAACAGTGGCACAGTTGATAGAAAAAAGTTTGGTTTCTTGGAGGATGACAACGGATGTTGATGAGTGCGTGTTTCTTCCAAGATCCAAGCTCACAAATGTTCTTGGATAGTATATTGATCGATCAACAAGCGACACTCCCTTCTCTTGTTCAAGATTGTCGTAATTTATAAAAGATGGGAGATTTTGAAGTTCATGGAGGCCGTTCTGGAGTTTCTTGGTCGCTGTAGACTTCTTTCTGTTTGGTTTGTTAGGCTGTGATACATGGGCCATTTTGTTTTAACCAAGGTGAGAGCATGTAGACAAGAGGGGGGAGGGGGGAGATAGTCCTCTGTTGGCTGCAGGGGGAAGTGAGGGTGAAAGGGATAAGCAGGGTAAAAAGGATAGAAAGGGGTGTGGGAGAAGTAAGGGTTGTTGAGGAACACGGGAACAGTGAGGGTTGAAGGGAAATTGAGGTAGAGGTTGTGGGTCTGTTCTTCAAGGTCAAATAGGGGAGTCAGGTGGAGAGGTGAGTCTATGGGGCTTTTAGGATGAGTTTTAGCAGGGATAGAGCAAGGCGAGGTTGCGGGAGGTCTAGAAACGCAATCATCATATTCGAAAGGGGGAAGATCTGTGGGGGAAGTGTATTTAGTGCCAGTGACAAGGTGGTTTTTTTTATGATCAATCAAAATGGGCGTTTTAGAAGATGCAGCTATGAGGGTAGATGGGTCAATAGGGAGTTGAGGCTTTGGTGGGTACATGTTGGAAGCTAAAGGGCTAGAGGTTCAAAAAGTTGGTCAATGGTGTCAGGTGGGTCTGGAGAGATCGAGAGGTTGAGAAAAAGCAATAGGTTTGTGTAAAACAATTGGGGGATGAGAAGTGAATGATGCTGATATGACAGGTATTTTTAATGAAGGTGAGGCTCAATGGTACGGCTTTGGGTTGTCAAATCTTGTGATGGTAATGTGCGCGTGGTTCTCGTCTTGTAGAATGGCGTTTCCATGGTTTCTTCCTCCGACAAAACAATTCCGAACTCAAGTGAGTTTTGTGGAACAGGGTATGGGCAAGTAAAGGCTAGCGTGGTCTGTGGAATACGTCCTTGACCACCAACTATATATCTAATGTGGTTTTCTCCGATAAAGAAAGAGTTTATTAAAACATTGGTGGGTAGAGATGATGCTGAGGTCAGGGTTATGGATGCAGGGATGAACCCAGATGTGTTTTCTTTAACCTTTATTCATACCTCCATCATGTCCATTCTTGCAAGGGTCATTTTCGCTGTTACAAGATAGCCACCACATAGGCCACCAATCTCCTTGAAGTTTTCCATGCTCCATTCGTCCATAAGAAGGTTCCTTATCTTTAGCCAACTACCATATGATGGAGATTTGGGAGAGAGTAGTTTTCAACACTCCCTGGTTTAAAGGTGAGTTTATAGTTGCTCACCTTGTATCCATCTTCAAAGTTCTCAAGTATTTTGGCTTGTTCTGGATTTTGCAGGGATAATAAAGCTTTTTCAGCTTGTATAGGACTAGTGGCCGTGTAAGTCTGTGATTTCTTCCTTTATTGCTTTTTTCATGGAAATATGCCATGATGATTATGACAGTAGGGTCGAGGTTAGTGGTAGCAAGGTCTCCGTTATAAGGTGGGTTGTTGGCCTCCATTATTGGGGTGACAACGGGGGTTTAGAAGGTTTGCAGTTGGTTTTTTCACTAAGATATCTCTGAAGGAGTGTTCTGCCTTTAATGCAGGACTATTGGTGGTTGAAACAGAGTTAATGAGGTCAACAAAAAACTTCCATCCCTCCTTGCTTTCTCCAACCAGTTCAATGATTTTATTTAGCCCTCCATTTGTACCAAGTCTTGCTATCTCTACACAGTGGCCTTTCCTATTTGGTAGGTTTTCCACCCAGATGGTGTATTCATCCTTTCTAGATTTCTTGAAAATTTTGTGGTTTAGAGGGATGCAAGGAGGGATGAGCAAGTAGTTGCTAGCCAAACTTGGGACGATCTCAGAATGGAAAGGGAGAAGGATCGATCCTTTGTGGTCTCTGTAAGGTGCAAGCAGTTGTTGGCTCCAACGTCAATGGAGAAACGTTGCTGATTGAAAGAGGAGGAAGAGGAGGATGATGGTTTCAAAGCTTTCAATTTCGTGAGGAAAGCATAGCCTAAATTTTCTGTTTTGTGTTTGGACCAACATTAAGATATGTACTATTAATTTTTTGATGTTTTTATCGCTATTTTCTCTATAGAATCAATATGACGGTAAATTATCTAAGAATGACTGCTCTAGTGGCTTCTCTCCCTTAGCTGGTGTTATATATTAAAAAAAGGATGCTACAGCTCAATGTCATTTATTTCTCACTTTTTGGACCAATTCATGCTTCTCAACTTCCATTGGCACATAGCCCTTCCCCTTTGCATGGACAACTTATATTCATTCTTGGCGGTCTCACCAATTCAAGCGCAAGAAGGAAATCTTTTGGTTAGAGCTTATTATAAAATCCTTTTGGCATTTACAAAAGGAAATAGAATCTTCAACAACTTTGAAAAGTAATTCGATCAATTTCTAGATAATCTTATTTTTGTAGCTCTTTGTGTAAATGGATGTTCCTTTTTGTAACTGTTATAATATATTTACGTAAATAGGGTAATTTAAATAGTATTAGAGGTTCGTCATTCTATGGTAAGAAGTAAAAGGAAAAAATGAAGAGAATTTGTAGCTATACATATGAGCAATGATGAAAAGA
>JAOANK020000072.1:144509-159590 GCA_026257165.2 Telfairia occidentalis
AATTGGTAGTTCAGTGGTAGAAATATCTTTAAAAAGTCTTTATGCTCCCAATAATTTTATTTATTTTATGTTTGGTGTCTCCTCTAACTAAAAATTCTGCATCCGCCCTAGCCCCTACAGTATTTTGTTGAAAGTTAATAATTGCTTTTTTTTTAAGACTTATACATTTTATTCATTTACATTTTTAAAAATATATATATATTTAATAGAATATTTCTTAAAGGGACAGTAAAATTTAATGGAAAATTAATGAAAATTTGGTAGGAAGTAAGAACAGAAAATGAAATGACGTGGAGATTGGATCGCATCATTTCCATCCTCACCCTGTGTGAACATCTCTGATCATTCTTTGATTTTTTTTTTTTTTTTGAGTTACTGATAAAAGTAATTAAATAAACTTTGAGTTATTTAATTAACATCCGCTACCAAATTCTACTATTTAACTTTTTTTAAATGAAAAAAGAAACTTTTTTGAAGGAATCCTACCATATAACCATTTTTAGAATTGATTAAAGATGACAAATAGAAGTAATTGATCAAAGAAAATATGTAATGAAAGAAAAAAAAATGGCACTCGTTAGAATCTTAAAATTCCTTAAAAATCTGAATGTAAAGATAAAAAATAAACATAACTAAGAACTTTGCTAATAATTATTTTTTAAAATATAATATATTATTCATTAAAATTATATTATTCGATAATAGTGAAAATTAAAATATTATAGGAAAAAAAATTGAATGAGTAATATAAAATATTATACTGATTAGGTGTGGCTTTATGTGAAATGACATTTTTGCCTGTACGGACATCTTAACCCGAACAGTCACATCTCATAAAAGTTTGAAGGACAAAATGGGTATGTATCTTAAAATTTTTTTTTAAATATCCGAACATTAGAGATGATTTTTTGTAAAAGGATAAGTCTCATCAAACCGAATAATCGTGTCATGTTAGAAGTAACCTTGTGTGAAAGGACATGTCTATCTATAGAGACACATCTCAATAATTACGCGCTCAAACAGTTGGATTTCATTATATGTGACTTTGTGTGAATGGACGTGTCTATGCAAACACATCTCAATAGACACATTAACCTAAACGGTTGTATCCCATAAGAATTTGAAGGCAAAATAGCTATATACTAAAAAATTGAGGGCAAAATTGAAGCTAAAAATTCTCCTTCATGCCCCTAAATAAGCCTCTTTGTCAAACCCCGCTGACAAGGACAGATAGTTTTGCAAAATTTAAGATACTAATATTTTAAAATTTAATAACTAAAATATTACAATAATTATGATAATAATTCAGAAACAACAATCAAATTTTGATATTTTTTTCATACAAAATTGAAAGACTAAATTAAAATAACATAAAAAAAAATTTAAGGATTAAAATCAAATAAAAATTAGATTACAAATTTAGTCTCTAAACATTCAAGTTTGTAAAAAAAAATTTTATAGGTGAACTTTCAACTTTGTGTATGCCTATATGTCTTTATTCTTAGAAAAATGTCTAAGTCCTTAAATTTTAAATTTTGTGTCTCATTGATCCTTAAATTATTAATTTTACATCCAGTTGATCTTTGACTTAAATCATCAAACTGAACATTGCTCAATTGGTTAAAAACATATTTCCTTAACCAAGAGATCACGAGTTCAAGTCCCTCACCCCAACATCTTGTTGAACTCAAAGAAAAAAATCTTTGACTTAATTAACATTTAAAAAAAAAATTCATGAACTTATTAGATACAAAATTGAAAGCTTAGGGTTCACAAAAAAATTATTTATGTCGATAAATCCTTTAATTTTAAAATTTTTAAATATGTCAGAACTTATTAGACACAAAATATGTTTAATTAATCCATTAATTTTTAAAATGTCAAATATATCATAGAACTATTAGACAAAAAAAAATATAATTTTATAACAAATATTTGTATTGTTAATTCAAGTATAGTTCATTAAGTAAATAAGACATTTAATATCATCGTAAAGTTCAATTCAATCTCCAACCTTGAAATTAACAATAAACAAAAAACTAATAGATCCATCAATTAATTTTTAAAATATTAGACAGGATTCATTAGATACTTTAAAATATAAGAGACCCTATTAAACACAAAACTAAAAGGGTAAGAATCTATTTAATATTTTTTGTAATTTATTTAATCAAGATTTAAAAATCTAAAAGAGAGTTAATCTTTCTATCTTTGACACATGTTATATATATATATATATATATATATTTTTTTTTTTTCTTTTTGGAGTCCAGATGATCAAATCTTCAATCTTAACAACTCGTTCGAATTAGACAATTTATTAAAGCATGCGTTACTTAATTAGTTCAAACCAATTATATAATTTGCAACATCCAGACCTGTTGATTCCAATCCCCTCACCAAAACAAAATCAAGGAAAACACATAATAAAAATCAAATGGAATATTTTGCTCTTTTCTTCATTGAAAAAAGAAAGACAAGTTAAATAATAATAATAATCAATTCCTCGTGGCAAGAAATGAGCAAATTGAAACTTAGAACTTAAACTGATAATGGAACTCATTAGAAATCATCTCGGTGACTTATTTTACATATGCATGTGCTAACCTATCATCCTATACACTAAAATGAACTCTTTTCACCCCCTTCTTGAGGTTTTATAGGGGGTGCTAAAAATTATCCTTAGCTTTGCGGATGATACCCAAGACCTCTGCATCATCCGCTGTATTGGGAACTTTCAACGACTCCCGAATTTCTGTACTCGAAGTACGGAGGAAGGGATTGCACATCTTCTCCATCTTTAATGTTACTGGAATCTGAGATTTTACAATCATAGTGTAAAAAACACTTGAGGCGGTAGAAGAATATACACATTGCATTAGGTTTGAGGTGCTTGTGTGTTTCGCATCTTCCCAAAATCATTGTTTTTATAGCAACAAAGTAAATTTTGCTGAGGATGTCACATCTCATACAAGAAACAACAGGTTAAATTAGGAGGAACGCTTCTACTTTTATATTGTTTCATACTTATAAAAGATAGTTTCTTATAAAGAAAGAGGAAAAAGAAGTTCAAGAAACAACAGGTTAAGCCGCATACTGCTATGGTGCGGCTCCTGTCCATACACATAAACCATGCTGCATTAAACATCCTAAGACTCCAATTATATGTAAGTTATGGTTCTTTCTATAGAAAAGAAGTTATAGTTCTTTTCATTTTCAATTTAAATGAAAGGAATAAGATATATCCAAATAGGCAATGGTTCTCAAACGGAAGAAACAATCACAAAAGTCATGATGGCTACTACGCAAGTGTCAGATATGGATGGTTGCAAACAAAAACATCTATTTGAAATTTCCAAAAGCAGGTTAACTACGCACATGACTTATGTTTGAGAATGGCATGCCTTCCGGTGGAAAATGGCCACATAAGCAGCAGAATGATATTGAACTTATTAATCATAATATGTTTCCAAAATCAACACAAATTAAAAGAAATTTGTCTAGCCTACAAATTTAAATATCAAATAATCACTTATAAAAAATAGCCTACAAATTACCGTTGGCAAGCCCTTGCTCCGTAGATGGGCAACCTGGGTTGCATAAGATTTGAGAGCCTCGTTCTTAGGTTCAATGGACAAAGCAAACTTGGAGTTACTCTGCCAAACAGTAATCTTTTAATTAGGCATAAAGCATTCAAGTTTCATAAAACAGAGAATCATAATTATAAAAAAAATAAAAATTAAAAACTGTCAATAAGTTACTGACCAAAGTATACTCATGGCCGCAAAATATGTTTGTATGATCTGGCAAAGAAGTGATCTTTTTAAGGGAAGATAGCATCTGTAACAAGCATGCTAAACAATAAGAACGCTGCGAGTAAACTAACAACCTCAAAGCAATTATTACTTAGCATTAGAATCTGCATAACTAAAAGAAATCATTAGAATCTGAATAACTAAAAGCAATCCAGTTTCCAAATTTAACTCACATTCAGCAGCAAGTTCACATTTAGCAACATTAGTTTTTCCAGTGTCTAATAAAAACTAAGAAGTCATATTCAATGACTACCCTGAATTTAGTACGTCTCCTAACTATATCTCACTGAAATGAATCACTCAGAAGAAGCATTAATGAGAGAGATGGCTAAATCGACCTCTTCATAGGAAATCCTTGTATCTTGTGATCTAAATTTATCAAAGTATTAAATCAATAAATCTTCTACTAAACCACTCATACAGCCTATTTAGGATCCTCGTGCATGATCAGTGGCATTGAAGCAAGATCAACTTTCCGACATTCTTTAGAAAACTAGATGTGCTTGCAGTTACAGCATGTATATTGATGTAAATCATAAATGTCTTAGATATAGGAGTTCATCAGTCTGTGGTCCAAGTCCAAATGCTATATTAGTTTAGGACTTCCATATACATGCAACTCCAGAAAATGGAATGGAATAACATACATAGAGAATATAATATGCAGTATTCTCTCATAATAATTATCTAAGAGTTCAACCTTTTTTTATCCTTAAATTTACACTGTTAATTAGGGACTATCGTTTATATACACACGCAGAACTCTAAGTGCATACTATTCTAGTATTCTCTCATAATAATTTGTCTGACTTTCATGGTATTGGAGCCTAGAATTTTTCCTAGGACAGTTAGAATTTTCTTCACATGAAGAGTTAAATTCCCATTTAAAGTCTATTGTCGTCTATCATCTAACTCTTTCAGTATTAAGGAAACTTCGTCCTCATTTTCATAATTTTTCTACTTTAAATTGCGACACTGTTGGTTTGTCAAACCCCATTGATGAACATTCCTAGCCCAAGGCGAGGACAGAAGCTAACCAACAGACAGCAAAGAGGAAATGTCACAAGATTCCTAACATAGAAACCTAAAGAAAAGGATAGAAGTCACAAAGACAAATTTTACGTAGGAGAGATGATAAAGATAGGGGAAAGGATAACAAAGGGTGTTATCTCTCACCTAGCAATCCTCTACAATTGACCAATTCCAAATAGAGAATTTCCAAAACTTAGAGAACATCAAGTAACCAAACGAGATAGACTTTCATAGGTTTTTAAGTATCATTAAGCCCACAAATTGAAACTCACTTAGCTTATTTGCTCACTATGAATCTATGTTGTTAATTAAAGCATTGGTCTCCAAAGGAAATCACCATAACCATTTTGCAATGCCGCATTACCAAGTTTCAAATTCCCAAAATCCAGTCCACCCAGGTCAACCAAACACGACAATATCTCCCACCTAACCAAATGAAGTCCCCCTGGACACCTTCCTCTCACAAGAGAACACCATCCTACTACCATTTTGCACATCTCTCGTGATCTTTTGCTTCCTTGAGCTAACAAAGAAAGGAAACTTGTTTCTTGAATAATTACGGGAAATAAATTGGTATCCCATTTAGAACTAACTAGATAAATGTCATTCTACTGCCCTTAGAAAAGAAGGTTTTTCCAAAGAGGAGAGGCATTTTTGGATTAGTTTTTCGTTCTTTAGATAAAATTATACCAAAAAGGGAAAACTTCATCCAAAAGACGTTACAAAAAACTCCTTCAATTGGACAAAAGAGGCTCATTCTAATAATTGCTGAAAGGAGGGATATTTTTACACCAAGATAAAGTCAAGAAAGACAGATTTGAAAAGAAACTCAGATGACTTATCTTGGATAATACGATGATTTCTCTCCTTCCAAATGATCATATGAACGCATGAAGAAGTCAAAGTGTCTTCTTCGCCAGCTGAAAAGGGTGCCTAAGGAATATCAAAGATAACCATTGATGAATATTGTTGGGTGTAGCCATAGACCAACCAAAGGTCGTGAGAATAATACTCCAAATTCTTGAAGGGTAGTAATGAAAAATGTGGCTCTGAGATTCATTGTCTGATTTGCACAATGGGCACCAATTTGGGGAAATTGTCATCCAAGGGCTCCTTCTTTGAAGATTGGTCGGGGGTGTTAAGGTAAGAATGACTCAGCTCCCAAAGCATAAATTAATGATAAAGATATTTCCAGATGACTTTGTAGAGGTTGTTGAGTTCAGAAAATCCAACTGACGCAAGGCTATAAATCAATGAGCTAAAAAATGTGCCTCCCTTTTCTAACATTCACATCCACTTGTTTGGACTGTTAGAATGCTGGAACGTGGACAGTAGTGATATCGATGGGGGCCACTCCATAAAATCTTCATCTTTAACTTTTTCACCATTGGAGTCCAACAAAAAGCAAGAGATTAAGATTATTACTTACCCAACAGAAAGACAAAAAAAAAAAAAAGAAAAGGAAGGGTGCCAACCTCAAACCCCACTAAAAACACCCATCTCTCAAGCTTGGAGGGCTCACAAAAAATACCAATCAAAGGACTCTTATGTCTATCAATCTTAAGTCGTGAAATGACTTCAACAACAAACAGAATATCGTTAAGGTTAACAAAAGATTCTTTCCTATCTGAATAGAAGATTCCTTTTGGTGTGCCTCTAAAATCACACCATCAATCCAAAATTCAGGACTTTGAGTAACCCTTTAGTCGCATATTCTTGAATTTGACTGGACAGCAGGACGGGGACTAAAGGAGTAAAAAATAAAGCACAAAGAGGCAAAGATCAAAAGTAGGTCTAGCAAGAAGAAACTATCTGGGCATTCCGCAATCTTAAGGTACTACATGTAGATAACATCCAATTAAATGAAAAATATAAAGCAAACAAACCTGTTCAGGAGTTCCTTCAAAAAGCTTGCCACACGATAAGCTGAATAATGTATCTCCAGTAAATATTGTTGCTGATCCAGGAAAATAGAAGCTGATATGACCTGAACTCAGTTTAAATCATAAACAAAAGTTCAGGGCCGAAAGTGGTGAGCCAGAATCCCATAGGCACCGCAAGCAGACTGATGATAAATTTATCTTAGATGCTATACTATACAAAAAACAAACAACAAGCCTCTAGGCGAACCAAGGTAGCACACTTGTCAAGAAGTTTGTGGTGTGGTTTTGAATTTCCCACAGACAACTACAAGAGACACTTAGCAGACACAACAAACGCACATCTGCGGTCTCAAATTTCTCTCAGGCACCTACTAGAGACATTTAGTAGGCACAACAAACCGACATATGTGGCCTCAAAGTCCATAGTCTCAAATTTCACTCGAACACCTATGTGAATTCCATAGGCACAACAAACCCACATCGTCAATTTTGCTTTTCATTTTCCCCAATGAGATACAAATTTAGGAAAATCAAGCAAAAGCACACAAGAGCCAACAAGCCCTAATACCTCATCTATAAGACTCTTCTATTCATCATCAATGCATCTATTTTACAAATCAAATATTTCAAGGTTTCTTGTACCTAGAATGATTAAAGAAAAGATTGTAGAGCAAAGAAGTTATATATAAAAAATGAATGAAACTGGAACTACCAAATAGTAAGTTTTCGAGCAAAAATCAGCTAAGAGAAAACATAACAACCATAAAGAATGATAATCAAAGTTATAAATTTATAATACAATAAGGAAAGAGAAGCATGGCTAATATCATATGACAGATGATGTAACAATAATAGAGCGACAATAGAATTCTCCACATCTATCCTCTCTTCTTTTATTTCCTCATTTTCATGCGCATGCAGAGGTTTAGGAGAGTTATCATACAAGAAACAAATCTCGAGAACCTATTAAAAGTAACAAAGTAGTTACAAACACCTCGAGTATGACCAGGAGTTTCCATTACATGCACCTCATGGCCAGCAAACATCCACTTGTCTCCATCTTTTAAAGCTATGTCAATTCCTGGAATTCTGTCACTATCTATTCCAGAGCCAATTACCTACAATCAAAGAAAGAGAGTGTTCAAATTCGTATCATAAATTCTAAGGAATATAAACCATCAATTCAAGAATACGAAAGATCGCAAAGACTATTAAATAACATATGTCAGTATCAATTCCTTAATTCATTTCAATTCCACCCTTAATTTAAAGGACACGTTAAAAAGTTTTTAATTCAAACCAAAATCAACAAACTCAAAATACTTTCGGATAAGTAATGAAGTATGTAACATTTCTAGCACATCCAAAGGTAAAATGTGAAAATAGATAGCTTTGTGTTTTATGTTATAAAATATTCACCTCACTTTGTTTACCAGATACA
This sequence comes from Telfairia occidentalis, assembly GCA_026257165.2. Lineage (NCBI taxonomy): Eukaryota > Viridiplantae > Streptophyta > Magnoliopsida > Cucurbitales > Cucurbitaceae > Telfairia > Telfairia occidentalis. The sequence goes on from JAOANK020000072.1 coordinate 152,681, forward strand.
AGAACGAAGAATAGATACTACAACAAAAACCTACATTCTTTTGGTATCAAGAAATTGAAAGTTATTAAATTTCTCACATAATGACCTCAAGGAGTCTTGGGGTCTCATGGCCAACCTTTCGAGTTCAAACATACAACATTTATAGGATAGGGCCAACAAGAATATTGATGCAATGCTAAAAAAATTTAGTTCATACCTTTGCTCCATACCTTGCTTTTAATTCTTCATTCCCACCTGTGTGATCATGATGATGATGCGTATTGAGTATATATGTCAAATTTTTGTTCTTCTTGCTTAAAGCATCTATAACTGGTAAAGCTTCAGAAGGATCGACAACACCAACAGTGCCCGTATCAACATCATGTAATAGGTATGCATAGTTGTCACGAAGGCAAGGTACCTATCAAAGAGTAGAAGAAAAGAGAGATGTAGTTAATGTGTATGCTGGAAGTGTCTGAGCAATTATTATGGGTTGTAGGACCTAGAATGATAGTGGACAGCCAGCATCCTTAAAAGGGCCTCAATTAGGGTGGAAGAGTGAATAGAGGATGCTAATGTCTCATCCAACATAATATATAGCCACCTAAGTTCTAACTCACATGGACTTCGAACAAGATTCAAGAAGTATATGTTGTGTGGCAGACCAGGTTGACATGATAAACCATGTGTAGCAATTGTTAAAGGAATCTAATTCTAGAAGAAAAATAATAAATGGATATAAATGCGACAAAAAATGAAATGAAGAGAAGGCACCTTTCTATCAAAGAGAAGTTCCCTCAGGTGAAAATTATAGAGAATCAAAGCATGAAGCATATAAAAAAAATAATGACAAACGACGAAAGTTATTATAAAATGACCACCAGAAGACAATCATGGGGAAATAAAAGCAATTTCCAGATCCAATAGCTTACCAGTTCAATTTGCAACGTGGAGGACATATTGACGACACTGCAAAATTGAGCAACTTTAAGTGTACGACTAGCTCCACGCAACGTTTTCAATGGTGTAGATAAGAGTCGCATAACCCCATATAAAAGGTCTTTTCTAAAAGAAAGTTGTTTCATGCCTGGCCAGACACTTACGCTTCTCACCTGAAACTCCCATTCGTCAATAAAGGTAAGATAAATATTTCAGTCCAAGAAATGTATCAATAAACTATGATAACAATACGGATTAAAAAGAAAAACAAGGATTACGAAAAAAGAATTATAATTCAATCTGTATTTTCTCAAACATAGGTTACAACCTATATACTGAACAAGAGAGGTTTAATAAGGGATGGCCTCAACGGTCCAAAAAGGTTTAGAAGGAAAGCAAGAATTCTGACTAATTACATAGGCAAAGAAGGAAAGATGGAGCCAATCTAGAGACATGATTTTAGCAGCTAAACAGATATAATTAGCGTGACTTGTGCTGTCACCGTGGATCAGTAAGGTGCTGGAAGAGGAGTCTTGTGCTATCAATTGAGGCTCGTGTTGTCAATTGTATTTTGGAGCTAATTTTTATCACTGTTCGTTTCACGGATCCACTGCCCACTCTGGAATGATGATACAAGCCATAAGAAGGAAGGATAATACATCTTGATGTCAAAATCTTCGCAACAAAATTAGCAGTAACAATTACATGAGGATGTATGAAGATTGCAGAGTTCCCAGAAGTGATCAGGAAAATAATTTTCAGTACCACAAAAATTTCAAACAAGAAAAAGAACTAACTCAGCAATGAAGTCCATCATAGATTCATTGTTACACATATACTGGCAGAAAGTAGCAGCAGATGGCCCCAATAGTGAAAAAAAAAATCATAAATAACAATAATAAGCCAACCAACTAAGATTTACAACAAATTAAACAGTGTCCTCAAAAATTCATAGATTATGCTGCTTAAGCTTCATTCGACCATGGCCAGCGCTTAAAAAAACTTCAAAAAAAAAGGGAAAAAGAAAATTCGTACAAAGCACATCACTGGAATTGCGAAACGAGAATGCGTAGTATAGAGAAAAAAGGAGAAAAAGAGGGAGAGATGGACCCTAGTGCAAGGTAAAGAGGCCATGGCTGAGGAGGCCTTGGAGATCATCATCTGCATCGTCTTCTCCACCTGAAGAAGATTGAGATCGGAGAGAAAAAAAAAGAGAGAGAGAGAGAAAGAAAGAGAGAGAGGTAGCGGTGTAGGGGCAGTTGGCACTCAAATCATAATTATGTGAAGCGAATCGATCCAACTCTCAGTGCCACTATTACTATCCAAAACGCGTTTTTGGGGGGCTTTTTAGGAGGGTGGGGGTTGGTTTGTAAAATTTATTAAAAACAGCTTCTTTTTTTCCGAGTACAAAACACTTTCTCACTTTGTTTTTTTTTTTTTAAGTTAAAATTAATGAGTGAATTTTAAAAAATTGAATAAAGAGTTAAAATTGCAACACAAAATTGATACAATTTGACAAGTTTAGACATTAAAATTGATGTTTTCCTAAATTTTATTTTATGTTAATTTTAGAATGGTTTTGAATAAAAAGTGCTTCCACACCCGACATTCTCGAAGGTTGAGTGTGATTCGACATCTTAAACTTAAATTGTCTACTTAAATGTAATTCAATTGTCTAAGATATATATAATCGATTAAGAAGTTGAAGGTTCATATTTTCGCTCTTTGAATCAAAAAAAAAAAAAAGTTGAAAATGCTATGCTTTAGAAAGCATATGTATCGGGTGCAAGTTTAGAAACATTGTATGAAGAAGTGAGTTTGGAGTAAAGTTGAAACTCATGGACTTTTCAACCAACCATAATTTAACAAAACTTGCACGGTACAAATTTGAAGAAAACCTTTTATGAAAGTCACTTCAAACCCACTATTAGATAATTATGTGTTAAATATAGCTACATTAACCATGCTAGTCGATCAAACGGACCATCTATAATCTATAATCTGTAAGATATTAAAAAGCTACATTGTTGAAAAGAAAAAAAATTGTTATATCATTTTGTCCCTTTATAAATTTTAAATTTCATGTCATTTTCAATTTTTCATAACTTTAATTAATAAAAATGTAAAAAGTTATGAATACAAATCGCTTAAATATGAAAAAGTTTAGCTTATTTATTTCTAACAATTTATGATTTTATATTGAATTAATTAATAATGGAATTCAAAATATGTTAGAATCCCAAAATCATTTCAACTACTCATGACCTCTTGATCAGGAAGATATGTCTTTTAACTAATTGAGCTATACTCGGGTTGACAACACAAAAACAAATATAATATAATGATAAAAATGGCTATATTTACAAAAACTAAGGTGTCTACTATTAGATTATTGTCGGATAGCCAAATCTATCGAGCATAGTTGAACTAGTCAGGAAAATATGTTTTTAACCACTTGAGCTATGCTTGATTTGGCTAAATTAGATGTCATTAAAGCTTACAAAATTGTTTGATCTCAAACATCAATCAAAAGTGAGCAATCTTGGATTTTTTTTTTTAAGATCATATCAATACTTCTTATAAATGTTTATAAATTATTTTACGATTGGTATTATTATTATAATTTTATTCCCAACGTTTATGCATGATTTTTGTTTTGAAATTTAATTATTACTAAATATTTATCATTTAATAGGATTATTCATCCTTTTTTCCTTCTTCTAACATTAAAGAAATAATCTATTATCTTTGTTTGGTTTTTTTTAACGAAAATGACTATTTTTAGTAAGTATTAAATAAAAATTAGCTAAAAGATTATCTCTAATTGGCATACAAATATTATTTTAAAATAAACAAAATTTATTTTAAGCCAATTTAAAATATTATTGTTGAATAAAAAATTTAGGCAAATCACAAATTGCCATGTTATTATTTAATTTGATACAAATTACAAATTAACATGATATTGATCTCATAGTCCAAATAAGCCCGATTTTAAAAAAATAAGCTCAAATCCAACAAAGTTCAAGTCCACATAAAGCTGATGAAAAATTCTATAAATAGAGAAGTCACTCTTTCATTTGAGAGGAGAAGTTAGAAAATTCAGATTTCTCCTAGAAAACTGAAGACTCGAAGACTTCAAAGATTAGGAGTCTTCGAAGTTTAGAAGACTTAAGACTTCGAAAACTAGAAAACTTGAAGGCTCTTTGAAGACAAGATCTGAAGACAAATTGAAGACATCTAAAGCGTACAAGACGTCAACTAATCCTTCAACAAGCTCAAAGCCGAAGTTCTTCGTCAAGCTATAGGCCAGAGACTTCAAGATCAAGCTAAAGCTAAAGACCTTCAAGAAGCTAGAAGCTAAAGGCATTCAAGAATCTAAAAGTCAAAGACATTCAACAAAACTTGGCGGAAGACTCAAACTTACTCAAAAGAAAAAATCAAAGGATATACATTCGAAATTATAATACCACAACACATAATATTAATACTAGGGGTGTTCAAAAGAACCAACAACCTAAATTTTTTTCTAATTCGAATGGGTTGGGTTGGTTCTTGGATTCACTATATTGAACCGACCCAACCCAACTCAATCCAACCCACACATGATATATGTTTTAAAAGTTTATTATTAGCTTAAAATTTACTCCCACTTTAAATTATTTCTACTTTTAACCCAAATAGTATTAATTATGTTAGTCGTTCAAAATTTTCATGCAATCGAATTCTACTTAACACATTTAATCAAAATCATATTTGAAAAGTCAATAACTCTACTTAACAATTATAAAGTGCTAATTTTGATCGCAACTCGATGGAACCGAACCAATCCAACCCAATTTTAATGGGTTGGTTTGGTTTGAGTTCATAATTGTATAAGAGTTGTTTGAGTTACACAAGTTTACAACCCGAATAATTGAGTTGGGTCCAAAATTTCATAAAACCTAATCCATGAACACCCCTAATTAATACAAATTCAATTTAATTGCACGTATCACATTTCTACGAAATCTTGTATGGTCAATTACCAATTTGTATGTTTTAAAGTGTCATTTATGTATGGAATTATCGATTTGTTATAATTCGTTAGAATTAATTTAATAAGTTAAAGAATAAATAGTATATAAAGTAATCTAATATAATATTTTTTTTAATAATCTATTATATTTATTAATTAAATACATAAGATATAAAATATTGATTCAAATAAGTAAAATTAAATTTTAAAAGGCACTTGCAAATATGACAAAATATTAATAAAAATTGCAAATCTAGCGACGCTTTTTTTTTTTTACAAATATAGCAAAAAAGTTAGTATATCAGTGGTACATCCATAATTGATATGTTATATCCATAAAAAAAAACTTGGTGTATTAATGGTACATCAATGAAGAAAACAAACTTGAATTCATTTTATTTTTTTTAATACCAAATTCACAAAATTATCCAAAAGCATCACTTTATTAACCAAAATTTCAATAATTTTGTATGTTCTACTTTAAAAAAATGCTAAACTACATACTTTTTCCAAAAATATACCACCATCTAAACATATTCCAAAAATAATGCTTTGGATATTGGCGCGTTACTATGTCATCTCTTGAAGAGACGACATATTGACGTGGCGCCACTTGTATTTTTTAATATTTTTTTTAAAAAAGTTAATGCTATGTTGTCTCTCGAAGAGACAACATGTTAACGGAAACTTTGACTGCGCTTGTAAATTTTCAAAATAAACATTTAAAAAAAAAATGTTAGTATGTCGTCTTTTGAAGAGACGACAAACACGCGCATGTTTACGCGTGGCCTATAGTGTCGTTATAACTCGATTTTTTCCTTCCCCTCTTTCACTTTCTGTTAAAAAAAAAAAGTGACCCTGTGGTAGCCTCTCTGTCGCACCTCTGCCGCTAGTATCACCACCATCGCACCATTGCATCCCTACTTCAAGTTTAAAGTATGATTTGGTGCTGTTCTATTAATTTTTTGTTTGTTTTTAAGAGTATGAATATTGACTATTGATATATTATATAGGTCCACGATTTTCATCTTTGGGACCACTTGTGAGAAAGTAAATTTTGATTATGTTTTTATTTGAGACAACTTGTTGATTTTTTATTCTTTATATTGTTATAATGATTTTTTTGTTTTATTATGTTTTGATTTTTTATATTTTTTTCGTTCTTTATACCGTTTTTTTTTTTTACATATTTTATGTTCTTTTCTGTACATATTTTATGTTATCATTTTAGTTATCATAAAAACTTAGGCATGTTAATTCACGACTTATTCAAGTTAAACAACTCTAATTAAATGGTAGAAATGGAACTAACCCAACTCCATCATAAAAATATTTGAGTTTAGTTGGTTTGAATTGTTGAAGTCATAAATTATTGAAAATATTAATTTTTAAATATCTATTTAATTATTGTCAAACATTGAATTAAGGTTAGTAATACAATATCAAAATTTAGTGTGTCAAAATTATGCTTTAATGTCTTGAGGAATAGTTTTGTAAAAATTGTTGGAGAGGAAAATTTAAAAAAAAAAAATTATGGAATTAAATGGAATTAAAATTCTTTATATTGTTATAATGATTTTTTCTGTACGGTTTTTTTTTTGTTTTTATTATGTTTTTATTTTTTATATTCTTATATAAAGTTTTTGTTTTTTTATATTTTTTTCATTCTTTATACTGTTTTCTTTTATAGATATTTTATGTTCTTTTTTTGTACATATTTTATGTTCTTATATTATGTTTTTGTTGTTATTAGTGCTCTTTGTTTTATTATTATTATTATTATTATTTTAAATTTTGTTATTAGTGATGTTTATATTTTATGTTCTTATGATGTACTAAAAAAATGAATGATGCTTTTTGTCGCAAAATAACGCTGTTTTTTGTGGTTTTTTTGTTGGTAATTCTTGTTATTAATTTTGTTATTTTCTATATTTATTGTGTATTTGATTGAATATGTTATTATATTTTATTATA
>JAOANK020000072.1:159690-170831 GCA_026257165.2 Telfairia occidentalis
CACTAAATGTCGAATGAAATAACTCTTATTTTATTAAATAAATAATTTGAATAAAATTACAAGACCACGAAGGTTTAAGGCATCAACCCCAACATATAATACTTGGAAAAAAAACTTGTTGTCTTCACAGAAATGCGATAGATATGCTTCAGCAATGCAGAATAATGTTGAAAATGAAGACAAAGAATGCTCAAGTATAAGCAATCGAACAAGTAATAAAAAGGAAGTATTCTGAGATATCGTCTCCATAGGGATAGTTCGGCTGGAAATCTCACTGCTATACTTTTTATCAGTTAACAGATATATGTTGAGCTAAAGAAGAAAGGTGGAAGGGGTGAAAATCACTTTGAATGGTTAAGGGATATAGCAAGAATTCTATTTAACAGACTGTTGGAATGTAAAACAGGGTAGTTGGTGTTTATTAATGCAATTATGCGTCACAATGCTGCAGCATTATCTGGGATGAGCACTATTCTGTAGACAGGTTGCTCTACATATTCACTTCGTCGAGCATAATATGCTAATATATGATGCCTGGTTATGTCTAATTTCAAGCTTCAAGACCTTTCCAACCACCTATTGCCTTATAGCTTCCTCATTATGTCTAATGCATCAGCGATGTGAGGTTCAACCGCATCTTCTATATCCTCCCTTCTAGGTTCGACTAATACTTTGCCTGTCAGCAAGAGTACTAGCTATCTAAAGCTACCGGTGGCCAACTGGGTAGCTTATGACTGCAGAAGTTCAAAAAGAAAGGAACAAAAGTATAGCAAACTTCATTTCACAGATTCAGCTACAGCAAAGTTCAACACAATTCATTCATCACCAACTACCCAAAAGGGACTTAGCTACAATTCATCTCAAAGCAGAACAACAAATAAACAAATGATTCTAACTCCATACGAAACTAAACACAAAAGAAATGAATTCAATAAAACAGAATGTTGCAGTAAAACATCATCCAAAATGGTAGAAGAAACAAAATACGTAAAGACTATATAAGCGAAGGGTTGTGCTGAGGCGCAGTCGACAGTAGAAATCAAAGAGAAGAACTTTTCTTCCACTGCCTTCCTTTGCCTCTCGGCTTCTTCTTCTACTTTTTTTTCTTACCTACTGCTCTCTTTTTTTTTTGTGCTAACAGTTACCCTAAATAGCGCGTCTGAGCAATGACCATCACGCCCCCCAACATTCTGGAACGTGTGAATATGTCACGCTGTGCGCCCCTTCCAGAAAGCTACACGTGTTTTGCAGACAGTGTTCGTACAACTCTAATTTCTAGGAGTGTTTGCTTTCTGCGATGCTACAGAAATCTCCATGCGAAATGCTACCATGCTGTTTTGGGAATTGACTTAATCCCACGATGTTGTATTACTCTGTTGCCTTCTCTTGCTTTGCGCATGCCCGGCTATCGCCTGCAAGTCAGTAGTTGCATTAAATAAACATATAGAACACTAGAGCAACCTAATGTGAATACTTTTTATGGCATGATTGCAGTCAAATACTCAATATTAGAGGTATAATAACTCTCTTTTGAAGTGTTATCAGGAGATGGAAAAGTTTGAGAATTTTGGGAGGTTGAAGGCCTTTGGTTTTTTGGGGCTCCAACATTGAAGTTTGAAGAAGAGGTAGGGGCTTTTCCCTTATTGAGATTTGAAATTTTTCTTTCCATTACTGTTACTTTTCCAAAGATTTCAGCAAGGGTTGGAGGACTCATGAGAAGGTTGATAGAGGAATTCTCTTGAGAGGAAATTAGTCAGGGAGTTGTTTGTCCCTTTTATAGGCTGAATTTGAAGATCAAAGCAAGACAATATCGCTTGCCATCTTGCAAAGATTTGTTTTGAGACAAGATTCTTTACGTCTTTTTCTAGGACGTATTTTGAGGTTTTTGAATCAGTCTGCACTAGAAATTCTTTGTTGATAAGATCGCCTTGGAATTTCTGAACACATAGGACGATGGCTAAAATTTCCTGTTAGACTGTTGAATAATTGCTTTGAGTAGTGTTCTAGACCCTAGAATGATAACGGATAATTGCTTCTTTTTCGTTAACTTCCTGTTTGAGTATTTCGCCGTAACCGACGTTGGAGGCGTCCGTTTCAACAATTATTTTTGCTTCTGGTTGAAGTAAAGATAAACATGGAATACCCTTTACTTCAGATTTGATTGACTGGACTGCTGTAGTATGATTGTCTGTCCATTGAGGTGGATTCTTTTTTAGTCGTTCAAACAAAGGTTTGCAAAGAATTCGTTCATGAAATCTCCAACATAATTAAGACATCCAAGAAATCTTTGAAATTTAGTTTTATCCAGAATCTTAGTTGAAAATTTGTTGGTAAACTCTATTGAGCGTTGGATTGGCTTGATCATTCCCAAATTGATATCGTATCTAAGAAATCTTATCTTGGTTTGGAATAGTTTGATCTTAGGCTGAGATACTGCTAAGCCATTGATCTTGATGACTTTCTGAAATACCTTCAGATGCTTGAAATGTTGATCAATACTCTTTGAAAATACCAAGACGTCGTCAATGTAGACAATAGTGAAGTCTTGATATGGGTTGAGTATATCATTCATGATCTTCTAGAATTCAGAAGGCGTGTTTTTTAGATAGAATGACATTACTTTCCATTCGTATTGTCCAAATGGGACGTTGAACGTCATTTTATACGTATCATCCTGATGTATTTGTATTTGCCAAAATCTAGATTTCATATCAAATTTTGAGAAGATACGGGCTGGTGAAAGTCTTTTGAAAAGATCTTGCTTATTGGGTATCAAATATCTAATCTATTTTGATACCTTATTAAGAGGCTTGTAATTGATGTCTAGCCTGGGAACTCCTCGTTTCTTATCAGCTTGATTATTGACATAGAAAGTCGCACATGATCCCATGGGCTTTTTGAAGGTTGAATAAGGCCTTTGTGGAGTAACCTATCTATTTCGTCAGTCTTGTAAAACTTTAATAGTTATGCATTCATTTGAATATGTCGGGCCTTTGTTGGAATTTTATCTTCATTGAAGCCTTTGACGTAGGGGAGCCTCACAATATGCTTCTTTTGGGCCCAGAATGCATTTGGGCTTGATGAACAGATTTTTTTTTCCAATTCCGTCTTGAAATTGTTCGCCTGAAAATTCGGGCTTTGTATTCGAGCTTCAATTTTCTTTAATTAAATTTCATCTTGGAGGAATTGTATCTGTTTTTCTTTCTTCTGAATTAAATTCAATGTTTCTTTAATAGAAACGTCCTGGAATTGTGAGATGTCTTTGGTACTTATGGTATTGAGAAATTTGAATGTAATTTTTCTTTTCCCTCGCTGTGTTATAAACCTTTTTCTGTAACGGAAAATGGATATAGTTGAGTGTGGAATGAAGTACCTAAAATGAGTTTCTACCCCAAATCTCGAATTAGCAGAAATGAATTGAGAAAGGATATCCTCTTATTGCAAATATGCACCTTGGGAAGTTTGTATTGAATAATTAGTTGTTGTTCGTTGGCTCCGAACAACTGTTCTTGAGTCTTCTCGAAGGTGACAATAAAAATTTCTTTTAAATAATCAAATTGGTCTAAGACTTTTTTTTTTAATACTTTAAATTTGATTATCCAAAAAGTATTACTCTAGTAATTGATTGAAAATCACTTTATGGTAACTTGGTATTTGTAGAACCACTGTTAGATGTAGTGTAATCAAACAAATTTATGATTAAAATTACTTTAAGCAAATGTCACCAAACACACAAGTATTTTAATTAAAATCATTTCTTAAAAAAATATTTTAAGTAAAAATAGTTTTTAAAAATAGTTTTTAAATTAAAAGATGTGTCAACTAACCCTTAGCATCTTTAAGCATTTTAGTTTTTTTTAGTTCAACAATTACGGGGTTGAGAGATCGAATCATCGACCTTTGTCTTCTTCTTTGAATGTTTGCTTTGGTATATTATTCAAGTTTTTCCATGATTATGTTTCAATACTTCTTTGGCGATTTTGGATGTTCGATTTTTATTTTTATTTTTATTTTTATTTTTTATGGACATTTTATCTTTTATCTCCTAAACTTATTTTCTCACTCTCTAACTTTTTTTTTGGGGGGGAAAAACTATTATGACTCTAAACTTGTCAAATTGTAACAATTTTGACCATAAAGTTTTAATTTCTTTAAATTGAACCTCGAATTTAGATAAATCTTGCATTTTTAATCTTAAACTTGAAAAATATTTCAATTTTTACCCTTTCATAAATTTTTGTTTAAAATATCATTAAAAAAAAATTATATGCGTTGAATGATTATAAAACATATATGAAGAACAAAATGGATGGAATTACAAAGAAAAACGATATTAGAGCTAAGTTTTTGTTGAAATTTGTAAGTTTTTACAAAGTTATTCGATAATTTATATGTGCATTAATCAAACTTAATTTTGCGTTATGCTTTGTTTTATTGAAATTAGTGAATTTACAAAAAAAATTACATTGATTTTTGTTAAACTTAATGAGTGAATTCGAAAATTTTTACATTGGTTTTTGTTAAAATTAATTATTGAATTATAAAAAATTTGAATAAATGGTTAAAATTGCAACACTCATCTAAGTTTAGAGTCTAATTTAATGAATTTAAAATTTAGAATCAAAATTAACAAATTTAAGGGCCAAAATTGATTTTTATGACACGACTTGCCTAGAAAGAGGTTATTTTTGTGTGTATTGCTAGAGCATAAGCAAGAGATGAGTTGCAATCGTTTGAGGTTAGAAGATATCCTCCACTATTTGCCTCTAAAGATGCGTTTGAGATAACTTACATGAAAAAATGTTTTTTAAATAAAATTATTTTTTCTATAAGTAACTTTGAAAAAATTAGTAGTTTAAAGTGTGTTTGACATAGTTTATTGACTGATTTTAGATGATTAAAAATGCTTTTTAAAAAATCTTAAAAAATAAATTATAATTTTTAAAAATTAGATTAATTAATTTTTTTTTAAAGAAACGCTGTAGAGATGAATAATTCAAAAATAACTTTAGAGTGATAAATTGGAAAATTTCAAGATATGTAATAAAAAAACCTATTTATAATTAATAGAATCTTTTTTTAATATAGTTGAATCAAATAAATTTATTAATTAAATTATTTTTAAAAAAATAAAAAATATAATTATATTTATATTAAAAATATTATATAAAAAATATTTAAATTAGAATGCATGCAAAACAGGAAGTTGAATCGGATCCATTAATTTTATTTTATCTTTAGTTCAACGACATGTGGTAGTGAGGATTCAAACCCAGCCGAACCTTTAATCCAGTAGGCTCGGATGTAAATGTCTTACTTTTTTCCTTTTCTGTGCTTGTGTCTGTTGCAATACAATGAAATTAAGTAAAAAGTTTTTTAAAACTGTTTTTAGAATAAAGATTGCATTTCGTCTCACATAAAAGGAAAAAAAAAGGAATTATAAAATAGTTTTTTTTTTTTTAAATTCAATTATAAAATAGTTGTTGAAGTTGTCAAAATACACACAAAAGAGATTATTATTTTTTGGTGGTACGATATAGCTAAGCAACTCGCTTCGCACAAGCACAAAATTAAAAAAAAAAAAAAAAAAAAAGAAAAAAAAAGACTATTCACTCTAACACACACACGCAACCAACGACCAACATAATCCCGATTGAAGCTTTTGACACACCCTCTCCCTTCCGACCAACTAACGACCAATACCCTTTCAGTCTGTCTCCGGTGAGCTCTTGTGAAACCCTAAAATTCGGCTAGTCCAAATCTGCAGTGTCAGGTACCGATTTGGTAAGGACCCAAGTCGTCGATAACCTTTCGCTAACGGTCAGACCGTAATCAACTTGCCTGAACTCCTAGGGAACTGATCGATTTGAGTTTAAGAGCGCTTAAGACGTTTGGTAAGTAGTTCTTACTTGTGGGCCTTGTTTGTTTGTGTGTGGATTGCTTGTATGTTATGCTTATTGCTTATGACCGAACTGATTTATAGTTTTTGATGCTATTGAGTTATAATGTTGATTTGTTTGTGATAATGAACTAACATTATGTTGAATACGTCTCGTATTTTGTTGAATTGAAACATCTGTTCTGCCTTAGTTGTATTGTGATGTAAAGCTTGTTGATATTGGTGGGTAGTTTGCAGGTTGAATGGTTGCAGATGTTTGATAAGCATGTTCATGTGTTGGTTGTTGAGTAGAACAATTATGAAAATGAGTACAAGTTTCTGTAACACTGAAAGAGTTAGATGATCTAGACGACAATAGACTTTAAATGGGAATTTAACTCTTCTTAGGAAGAAAATTTTTACTGTCCTAGGAAAAACTTTAGGATCCAATACCATGAGAGTCAGGCAGATTATTATGAGAGAATACTAGAGTGGTATACACTTGAGTTCTATGTGTGTATATATAAACGAAAGTCCCAAATTAATATAGTGTAAATTTAAGGATAAAAGAAGGGTGAACTCTTAGATAATTATTATGAGAGAATACAACATATAACATTCTCTATGTATATCATTTCATTCCATTTTTTAGAGTTGCATATACATGGAAGTCCTAAACTAATAAAGCATTTGGACTTGGACCAGAGATTGATGAACTCCTATATCTAAGACATTTATGATTTACATCAATATACATGCTGTAACTGCAAGCACATCTAGTTTTCTAAAGAATGTCGGAAAGTTGATCTTGCTCCAATGCCACTGGTCATGCACGAGGATCCTAAGTAGGCTGTATTAGTGGTCTAGTAGAAGATTATAGATTTAATACTTTGATAAATCTAGATCACAAGTTATGAGGATTTCCTATGAAGAGGTCGATTTAGCCATCTCTCTCATTAGTGCTTCTGCTGAGTGATTCATTTCAGTGAGAGACATTTAGGAGAGATGCTAAATTCAAGGTAGTCATTGAATATAACTTCTTAGTTTTTATTAGACACTATGGAAAAACTAATGTTGCTAAAAGTGAACTTGCTGCTGAATGCTAATCTGCGAGTTAAGTTTGGATACTGGATTGCTTTTAGTTATTCAGTGAAATTAGTTATCTCTTGACAAAGTAAACTTAATCTTGTTCAAAACTTGATTTCAATGAAATTAGTGAATTTTTGGATACTTTTATTATTATTATTTTTTGTTAAAATTAATGAAAATTGAACAGAGAGTAAAATAGAGACTCTTATCAAAGTCTAAGGTTCAATTTGATGAAATCGGAAGTGTAATGTGAAAATTGATACAAGTGGTAAGTTGGGTAAAAGTTGATATTTTTACCTTTACTTTTTCAGCAAATTAAAAAGTCGTAGGTGGGGTCTGAAATGTAAACTAAGTCTATGGTCTTCTGGAAATAAAATAAAATCCCTCGAACCAAACTACAAAAATCAGAAATGTTCCCAACTCTTGCCTCCCCTCGATTTCGTGTTGGCGTTTTCTCCCGTGGCGATTGTCTTGGCGGCATCTTCTTCGAAGGAAAGATTATGCTTGGCTGATATCTATTTACTAGAGGTCTGATGACTCATCTTCCAAGTTCCTGTTTTTGCTTCTTGCAGTATTTGCCTCTCTTTTGTCCCATTAGAATCTCTCTAAATTTTATTGGCCTGTTCTTCTCTTGAGGCAACATATGCAAAGTCAGTATCATCAAAATCTATTGTTCTATACGTAACTCTCCTCGTTGACTCGATATGGAATGTCAATCAGCTCGAGTATGGTTATTTAGACGATTTGAGTTAAGAATTTGTAGGTTTGTTTTGATGCTAGTGCGGCATGTTTTAAATATGCTCTTACAATTATATTTATGTCGTAACGTACAAAGAATAATTTCATGGAATTGTGTGAGAATATAAATATATTTTGATCAGTAGTTTTATAGCATGTTTTCTTTCCTAGTTTTTGTTGTAAAATAGTGCGTGGTCTTGTTCGTGTGCGTGCATTTCATTCTGCAAGTGTTAGTTATGTTCATATAGTGCAAAAACTTATGTAGAATGATGATTTTTTTTTAATTAAATTGTGAATGGAGCGGGCTATAGGCAGCTATATGGTTGCAATTGGCAAATGTCCTAATGGTGCTTATCCTTGTTGTTCGACTGTTTTTTACAATGTTGAGACGTTTAACCTTTATATCCAGAGGTGATGCATGTTAACTTTTCGTTTCATTTACAGGAAAGTGAAGTAATACGGGGGAATTTTCCCAATGGCAAACAATCAGTCTTTTTTGATAAAAGACACCGTCTATAAATTGCAGCTTGCTTTCCTTGAGGGCATCCAAAATGAGAACCAGCTATTTGTAGCTGGGTCTCTCATGTCTCGCAGTGACTATGAAGATGTGGTGACTGAGCGGTATATTGCAAATCTCTGTGGATATCCGTTATGCCACTCTAATTTGTCGCCTGATAATACTAGGAAAGGCCGGTATAGAATTTCGTTAAAAGACCATAAGGTGTATGATTTACAAGAGACATATAAGTATTGCTCGTCCACTTGCCTCATTGACAGTTGTGCCTTTTCTGGACGATTGCAAGATGAGAGGTGTTCCGTTATGAATCCTGAGAAACTTAAAGAAATTTTTAGCCTGTTTGAGAATCTAAGTCTGAATTCTAAGGAAAATATGGGGAATAATTGTGATTTGGGGCTATCAAGCCTCGAAATTCAGGAGAAGGTAGAAAGCAATGTTGGAGAAGTTCCTATTGAAGAGTGGAGGGGTCCTTCAAATGCAATTGAAGGCTATGTGCCGCACAGAGATCATAAGACTAAGACCTTACCCAGCAAGGATGGCAAAGAATCCAAGATTGGTAACTTTTTTTCAATTTATTTTTTAGTATGTCAGGGTTTTACCGTGTTTGATTTTTGTTCCATATTGGAGATGCTTATTTATGCATTCAAAAGATATTCCTAGCAATTTTGCAAAAGGAAAAACGTTCTTAAAATGCTAAAATAGAAAAGTGGAACTGTAGATTTATTTACATCGGTGGTTAAAAGTGAGTACTCTATTGTAGGGTGTAAAGCTAATAACAAGGCAAAGGGTTTTTTCTAGTATGTTCACAATTCAATGCAGATGTCTCTATGAGAAAAGGGAAGAAAAACAACTCTTAGAATACCAAAAAAAATGTGGAATATTGTAGTTATTTGCTATCTATTTGTTAAATTGAGTTTTGGTGCTCTATTTTAGGTTCTAAAGCTAAAATTAAGTCATTGGGCGGTGGAAAAGATTTCTTCAGCGACTTATCCTTCACGAGTACTATAATCACAGATGAAGAGTATTGTGTTTCAAAGATATCATCCGGTTTGAAAGAGATAACTTTTGATACTAAGTCAAAGGCACAAACAGGAGAAATCTATGGTAAAGAATCAAATGAACAATTCATAATTTTGGAAACACCATCTGCTCCAGCTCCCTCAAGAAGCAGTGTTGAATGGAAAGCAAGAGGATCGAAAGACAGAACTAAAGTATCAGTCACTAGAAAAAGCATTAATAACTTGTCTGATGCTCCTTCAACTTCAGGTCAGTGCAATACTAATTTCATTTTAACAACTGAACCAAAAGGTGGATCCAATGATCTTAATGGAACTCAGATCAAGCCCTCCCTTAAACTAGGCAAGAGAAACCTGTGTCGCTCAGTAACCTGGGCGGATGAAAAAATTGATAATACCAATGGTAGACACCTTCCAAAGATGAGAGAAATGGAGAAGACAATGGAATGTTCCAGAATCACAAGCAATTTGGCAACTGCCAACAATGATAATGAGGACATATTACGTATTGAATCTGCTGAAGCCTGTGTGATGGCACTTAGTGAAGCAGTTGAGGTGATTACTTCTGGTCAAAATGAGGTTTCTGATGCAGGTATTCTACTATATGCATGATGATTGATCAATAAGAGATCGTTTTTTTTTTAATTTCCATTGGTTATGAGCAAATATATTATCTTCTCATCCTTTCGATTCTTGTTCCTTGAAATAATGAAATTTCATCTAATATAAAACAAAAAGTGGCTCTTAGTGGTTGTTGTATGAATATGCACTAGAGTTATTCTTATAGTTTTTCATTCTGTGTTTTGTTCTTTGTAATATCACACAATAAAAGCAATTTCATATAGTTTTCCTTTGTGTTTGATTGTTTTTAATATTCCGTGTCTAAAGCTGGAATTATTATATTGCCACGTCCAAGTGATGCCAAGGACGAAGCATCTATTAATGGTGATGACATACCTGAACCACATTCCCTCCCAGAGAAGTCAAACAAACCTGGGATATTACATTCTGATCTGTTTGATCCCAACGACTCTTGGTATGATGCTCCTCCAAAGGGTTTCAGCCTAACTGTAAGCTCGCTTTTTTTTTCTTTTTTGGATGTACCTTCTCTTTCTAACCTAAAAATGTTCCTTTTATTACCACATTTACCTTCTTGTTTTTAGTTATCTTCTTTTGCAACTATGTGGATGGCAATCTTTGCATGGATAACATCGTCTTCCCTGGCCTACATATATGGAAAAGATGAAAGCTTTCATGAGGAATTTCAATATATTGATGGGAGGGAGTATCCAAGAAAAATTGTGTTTGCTGATGGCCGATCTTCTGAAATCAAGAAAACACTTGCTGGATGTCTAACACGGTCGATACCTGGACTTGCTTCCGAACTCAAGCTATCAACCCCAATATCAAGTTTGGAGCACGGAATGGTATTGATGTAATAATTATGAGACTTTTTTTTTTCTCAATCACTTTTGTTGGTGATAATTGAAAATTACATTATGGGTTTGCATATGCGGAGCTTATTACTATAACCTTTTATTTTGTGTTGATATATATATATATATTTAGTATCTGTGGTAGTTCCTGGTTTTGATACTTCAAGACACTGGCATCTAGTTTGAAAAATGTTGTTGGGAGGAAGTTGTTATGATATGTATCTATATATGTGTGTTATTATGTATTGGTCCGTAATAGTAATTGTACATCCTTTAAGGTTAGATTAGGGTTCTCTTGTGTACCTATAGATAGAGACCTTCTCATACTGAATAAGATAACATATTTTCACCCAATCACGTTTTACATGGTATCAAAGCTTTCCTAGGGTAGTCGTTAGGGTTTCTTCTCTCTCAAGTGAGGCTAGGGTTTGAAGTTTGGGTCATTGAGTTAGAGTGACCGTTTGTCG
>JAOANK020000072.1:183463-194219 GCA_026257165.2 Telfairia occidentalis
GTAAGTAGTTTAGTGGTATGACAAAATCACTCCCATTCTGAATATATATACTCGTATATATATCATTTGAATCAATCTCTTAATAACATAATTTAAACATATGGAATATATAAACTATGTATGTGTAAATATATAGGTAAGGTATGCATATACATACGGGTATATATTCAAACTGTGAGTGATTTTGTATATGAGAATTAACTAAATACTGACTATATGAGATTAAATAGAGTACAACGATGAGAATTAATTTCCAAATGTGGATGCTTGATAAAAAATTAATTGTGAAAAAATAGCATGTGAATTTTCAAACGTGGATGCTGAAAACTAAGAAAAAAAATATGAAATTAATCTTGGATGTTTGATGAAAATTTAATAAATGATTTAAAATTTTTTGATGAATTCAATCGTGAAATTCAAATACTTAATAAATGAATTAAACAAATTTCATAACAAAAAAACTTAATCGATTACACGATTGTAGGGATTGTTTGACAAAATAATAATTAGCAATTAATTTAAATAAAAAGATAATAAAATTGGAAGATTTTCAAATAATGATTTTCAATTCTAAATTGGGATGAGTGATGAAATTGAGAAAAAATGTAAAAAAAAAACGTAAAACGAGGAAGTGAGAAAAAATCTAAAATTTTACTGTTTTTAGAAGTCGTTTATTTAATTTAAAATTTAAAATTTAAAATTAATTAAAGAATAATAAATAAATAAATTTGTTGGAGATAAAAAATGAAACAATTAATGATCACATTAATTGCGAATCATTAATTCGAGATCAAGAAAAAATTAATAACGATTTTAAAGGTTAACATATTTAGAAAAAAATTAATTAATTATTGTATTAATTTAAAATTTGAAGAAAAAAATAAAAATATTTAAATGAAATAAATGATATTATTAGAGGTTAATTTGATAAAACCAAATAACATTAAAAACATCGGTAAAATTAGAAGCGTTGCTCCTGTGAGAACGAGAATCCAAAATAAACTACCTATGACAATTTCTGTAATTGTTAGCCAAATCTCTTGTGGGCTTTAGGGAAAGGGTGGGATTATAGTTTGAATCCAATTCCCAAACGAGCACTTGAAAGTTCCTTTACTAGAGGGTGGCGGCGATACTGACGTTGGTGTTTGTGAGGCGCATGATTCGACTGTGAAATTGGTATCAGAGGGTGGCATCATAGTTTGAATCCGAGATTGTACTCCGAACAACCCCCCTCGTTTCTCATGGTTTTTTGTAGTTACATGCTCAGCTTCAACTTGGTGTTTTGAGGCGCATGATCAGGTTCTTTGGTCACCGCCGAAAGCTACCATGTCCATCTTTTGGAGCGCATTACGATTTTGGTGCTCGAAGAACCATTCTTCGATGTCAGTTCTCTGCGCAGGCTGCTCTGGCTCAGCAATGGACGAGTGTTGCCGAGCGACCGAGGCCAGAGTTCGATTCTCATGCCTATGCTGCTGTGCTCCAAGACTGTATCCAAAGCGGTGATGTCAGTTTAGGAAAAGTTCTTCATTGTAAGATTATGAAACACGGTGGTTGTTTGGACTTGTTTGCTTTCAATGTCCTTCTCAATGCGTATGTGAAATTTGGGTTATTGCCCGATGCCAGAAATGTGTTCGATGAAATGCCCCTGAGAAATACGGTTTCGTTTGTGACGCTAATTCAGGGGTTTGTGCAGTCTAATAAATTCTGTGAGGCATTTGAGTTATTTGCTAGACTACACGGAGAAGGCCACGAGCTTAATCCGTTTGTTTTCACTTCTATTCTGAAGTTGCTTGTTAGTATGGAACGGGCAGAATTGGGGCGTATTGTCCATGGTTGCGTATATAAGATTGGATTTGGTACTAATACTTTCATTGGGACTGCTCTTATTGATGCTTACACTGTTTGCGGATGTGTTAATATGGCTAGAGAAGTATTTGATGGGATCAGTTATAAGGATATGGTATCTTGGACTGGCATGATTTCTTCGTATGCTGAGAATGATTATTTCTCTGAAGCATTGGAACTTTTCTCACAGATGAGGGTAGCTGGATTCAGACCAAACAATTTTACTTTTGCTGGTTTGCTTAAGGCCTGTCTTGGCCTGCAGGACTTTAATGCAGGGAAGACAGTTCATTGTTCTGCTTTAAAAACACGTTATGAGAAAGATCTTTATGTAGGTGTTGCACTACTTGAATTGTACACCAGGTGTGGTGATAATGATGATGCTTGGCGAGCATTTGGGGATATGCCTAAAAACGATGTGATTCCATGGAGTTTTATGATTGCAAGATTTTCCCAGAGTGGTCAATCTGAAAAGGCCGTGGAACTTTTTTGTCAAATGAGAAGAGCTTTTGTTATACCCAATGAATTTACATTTTCTAGTGTGCTCCAAGCTTCTGCAGCTTTGGAGGCTTTAGATTTGGGTAGAACAATCCATGGACATGCACTTAAGGCTGGACTATCTGCTGATGTGTTTGTATCGAATGCCCTTATGGCTTGCTATGCTAAATGTGGGTGTATTGAAAAATCTATGGAACTATTCGAGGCATTATTAGACAGGAATGATGTTTCTTGGAACACAATTATTGTTGGCCATGTGCAGTTGGGTGATGTGGAGAAAGCATTGAGTCTGTTTTCCAATATGCTTAGATACAAAGTGCAGGCAACCGAAGTGACTTATTCTAGCATTCTTTGTGCTTGTGCTACTCTCGCTGCCTTAGAACTCGGAATTCAGATTCATTGCTTGACAGCCAAAACTATTTATGGCCAGGATATTGCAGTTGGTAATGCTTTGATAGATATGTATGCCAAGTGTGGTAGCATTAAAGATGCTCGTTTGATGTTTGGCATGTTGAGTGTACGAGACAAAGTTTCATGGAATGCTATTATCTGTGGATATTCTATGCATGGTCTAGGAGTGGATGCGATAAAAATGTTCGATCTTATGAAAAAAACAGAGTGCAAACCAGACGAGTTGACTTTTGTTGGTGTCTTATCAGCATGTAGCAACACAGGCCGGTTAGATGAAGGAAAACAATATTTTAGTTCTATAAAACAGGATTATGGTATTGAACCATGTATGGAGCATTATACCTGTATGGTGTGGCTTATAGGGAGGTCAGGTAATCTTGATCAGGCCATGAAGTTTATTGAAGACATCCCTCTTGAGCCTAGTATAATGATTTGGCGTGCTCTACTTGGGGCTTGTGTCATCCATAATGATGTCGAACTAGGAAAAATTTCTGCACAGCGTGTGCTTGAGATGGATCCTCGGGATGAAGCGAGCCATGTATTATTGTCCAACATCTATGCAAGGGCAAGAAGGTGGGATAATGTGGCTTATGTTAGAAAGCATATGAAAAGAAAAGGGGTGAAGAAGGAACCTGGCTTCAGTTGGATTGAGAACCAGGGTATCGTTCATTGTTTCACTGTGGCCGATACTTCACACCCTGACCTGAAGCTAATCAATGGGATGCTTGAACTTTTAAACTTGAAAGCCAGGGAGGCAGGATATTCTCCTAATCCTAATGCTATACTACTTGATGTGGAAGATGATGAGAAGGAGCGCCTCCTTTGGTTACACAGTGAAAGACTAGCCTTGGCTTTCGGGCTGCTTAGGATGCCTGCTGGATGCTCGATTCGCATAATTAAAAATCTTCGTATATGTGTTGATTGTCACTCTGCAATTAAGTTAATATCCAAGATTGTTGGACGTGATATTATTATTAGAGACATGAATCGCTTTCATCATTTTGGCAATGGGTTATGCTCTTGCGCTGACTACTGGTGACCAAAATTTACTTCGTATGTGTGGCGGATTGAAATCTCATGAACTAGTGAGAAAAAACTTGAAAAATTCAAGGCAACTCTTTATCCATGAGCTACTATGATGCGGCGTAGACTGGTCTATATTCAAATTATCACAGCAAGAAAAGAAAAGATCAGAGCTGTGACACTGCTGTTAAATTTGCCAATTTTCAGTTTGCAGCTATGCTGGTGGTAAAATATTAATTATTGAGAATAAAGATGACCAAAATGAAGTGTTCAATCAAGGCAAGGAACTATGGCGTATGTTGCAGCTGAAGGTATGGTTATTCTTGTCTTTGTGTTATCTTACATATGTAACAGTTTATGGTAGGAATTCACTTTTTTATATTTCCAAATCGAATGTACTCAAATTTCCTTTGTTTCAAGCTCCCTATTGTTCTTTACATGGAAATAGGTCACAGGATTAGGTGATCAACTCATGTCACATGTGGGTCTCTAGTTACATAGCTAAGTTTTAGGGGTGTAGGGTTTCTTTTTTGGGTAAGAAACCAAAAAGTTAATAGAAGCCAAAAAGCAAAAGCAAAAGAGACAACCTAGAGTTTATAGGGACAAGACAACCAGGGAATGATCCCCATCCAATGTTCTGGATACAGCTCTTTACTGGTGTAAAAATGTAGCTCCATTTAGCCATTACAGCTTAAATAAGTTTTTATCTAGTTAGAGAAGTTTTTTGTAATCCCTTTAGATGGTTTCTCCTAGTTTGTATCGTTTCATTTAATCAATGAAATTGTTTCCTTTCCAAAGAATGCCGGAGTGGAGGAATATTACAAAAGAATTTCTTAGAAGCTGTAAACTGTACATGATCACAAAAATTGACAAAAAAAAAAGACTTATTTGAGAAGAGATTTAGAACTTTCTAACCTTTGTTCTTTGCTTTTAAATAGCCCCAGGGTTATGATTAATTATTAACAGGAAGGTTTTCATAATTTAGTGGTACTATCTGCAAATGATTAATGCATCGAATTTGTGGATGCCACTTACAGGAATATGGGGCTTTACATTTTTAAAGAATCGGGAAAAAGTTGTGTTTTCAAGTTCCCAGAATGATTTATGTTTTTGTTTTGCTCCCAAACGACCACATGAACGACATTATTAACATAATGCTAAATGCAGAAAGAGAACAAGCCTATCCCTCTCAGTTTAACTGCCAGTAAAATGGATATCTACTCACATGTTTTGTTTTTAATTGCTTGCTTTGCTTCCAACTTGAGTGTCTAAACCTCCTTCAAGGATAAAATAACACAACTTAGTAATCAGGTGAAGGAGAAAATAACACAACTTAGTAATTACTCCTTCTTGTTGTTTGACTGGCCTATCTTCTATTGAGGAGTAAGCCCTCTCAAGTTGTCCTCCAGTGTCTGGGTGGTTCTTGCTGGGAGATTATTATTATTATTTTTTCTTTTAAGTAGAGTTGAAAGAGCAACTTGAAAGCTTTACAACCTACATATTCTCTATTTATGCATTACTTCTATGATATTAGGAGCCTTAGCAACAAATGTCAAAAGACTGACAGGTAATATTCATAATGGTTTCTTCCTGCGGAACCATAAAAGGAATTCTGCTTTACCGAGTTTACAAAAGAAAGGGGCAAAGTTGCTTTAGCAAGTTAACTCGAGGAGTGAAGCCCTTTATTGAGTTTACAAGGTGAAGGGATGCTCACATTTTGAGTCTCCTTCCAATACGAATAGTGAAGAATCCAGGGAGTTGTGACGACGACCCAAATGGCGGGTGAAGTTGAAGCAGACAGTCAATATAAAGAATGTTTTCCGAGCTTCGGTATGGGCAACATAGTCATATGTGCTTGACTCAAGAATTCAAATTTAGGATCTTTTGTTTTGATTTCATATTATTACTACTAAATCCAAAAGCTTAAAGGGATAACTCATAATATATTTAATTTTTTTTATGCATATTCTCAACCTGAGGAAATGTGGCAATGGTTTAAGGTAGTTGTAGTTAATGTTTGGAGTTTTATGGTGTCGTAAGTGTCGAAAGCGTGTTGGTAAGGTTGTGTGAAGTGGGAAATGAGCTAGGATGGACTTAGGGCTTGCTGAAAAAGGTTGTGGCCTTATTAATTGAGGAAGAATGCATAGGTTGTGTCGATAAAGGTCCTTGACAATAGGTTATGATGTTTGTGGTTAAAAAGTGTGGTGGTTGTTGAGTTACAAGAGGAAAGCATGTTGAAATCTTGTGTTGCCTGCATTATTGTCTCATTAAAAGCATATGAACAATGTTTGAGCTTGTGCAGTAGAATCTATATTGAAAATATGTGATTTTTGTAAACTGAGTTGACGTGGAAAATTGTATGCTTAAGCCGAGAGACTAGAGTATGCTATTGTATGATAAGTGAAATTTGTGTGCATTGTATCTGGAACAATTGAGAGTGTGGTTGTTGAGACCTTATGTTAAGGTTATGAAAATTTTGCTATTGAAATTAATGTAAGCCTTGTACGTTGAATTCATGTGATTAGATTGTGTTGTGATGACGCATGTAGAGAATATGCGAACCTTGTGAACTGAGTTGTTGTGAGTCTATGTGATGTGAAACTGTGTGGTTAGAATGTGCTAAGCTGTGGGGTATGGATGTTTATGTGATTTGAGTTCGAGACACCCTTATGTTAAGAGTTGAGAATGTTGAAGAAGACGTTTTAGAGTCTTGGGTTAAAAGGTCAGGGGTTGAAAAGCCTTATTTGAGCATTGGGGCCTTGGGTGCAAAGGGTCGAGGGTTGATGCTGTTAGAGAAGTAAAATGTGCGTTGGGATCTTAAGTTGAAAGGGTTAAGGGGCCAACGAGATTGGGTCCTTAAGTGTAAATGGTCAAGGGCCAATAGAGGAAGTTTCAAAGCCTTGAGTAAAATGGTCAAGGCTTAGGCTTCAGAGTTATTGAGAGCTGTGTTGAGGCATTGTTTACAAAAGGTCAATGGTCAATGACTCGATCGTTGAATCGATATTGGTGTGATTGTGGTGGTCATGTGAATGATTGTATCTAGTTGTAAAATGCAATTTGCATCATGAAAACTGGTGTATGTTGTTATTTGAGCTAGGCATGCTGACCATGTTTGTATGAGTAATGAAATATGCATCTTAGCATGATTACTATGTTGTTTGTGTTTGGCCCTTCAAGTAAGGGCTACTTACTGAGTATTCACGTACTCACCCCCAAAGATTTTGCAGGTTACAATGAGCATGAGGGCCCTGGTGATGTCAAAGAGGAGACATGAGAGAGACGAGTTGAAAATTTGAAGTCCTGGTTCGAGTTGGGCGTACTTTTTTTGGAGTTGATCTTTTTATTGGTAGCCTCATTGGTTATGTTTACCTTGTAATAAGTTGCAACTAAACTCTTATTCGATAGTAAGATGTTGCTGCTAGGTTGAAACTAATTAATTCTTTTGGTGGTCGAACCATTATGTTTCTCTTGAGGTTGATAAAGTTTTTATTTAGTTCAAGGTATCTTTGGTTTAGATTTTACAACATTCCCATGAGTATTAGGTGTGGATCTCGTTCCCAATTTATACAAAATTTGGGGGTGTTATAGTTGGTACTAGAGCAAAACCGATCCTATAGACTAGTCTAAGAAGTAGGCTATTTAGTGTTTCGATCTCCTTCATTCTCCACCTTGGTCACCTGATATGTGGGCTTTGTAGTAATAATCGAGTTGTGATATTGACGGAGGTTTGCACTTTTTGATATGTTGTTGTAATGTGTTTGAGGCTTTGTTTATTATATTTATTGTTATTATTATTATTATATTTGTTATGTTAGTTAGGCTTAGGATGCACCTTAGGATAGATTAGAACCCCAAGCCTTGTTTTTTTTTTTTTTTTGTTGACTTAACCCTGGTATCTTTATTCTAGACAATGCCTCATGGAAGACCTAGAAACCAAGTAGATGACCTTGAAGCTCCTGATGGTGTTATTGACCCACCTCGAAAACTAATTCTCCTGTTCTACCTGTGGTTCACAAAACAGTGCTCTCAACAAAAGCGTTGCAAACCCTCTTTGACAATATGATTAACAGTGAAAATTGGCAGCCTCATAATCCTAATGGGGATCGATTCCTCAAGATGATGCTCAATTTATCAAGGACTTCAAAAGGTATGGGCCACCCACCTTTAATGGTGAGTTTGACTAGGCCATGGCAGTGGAGGAGTGGATTGTGGAGTTGGAGGTTGTGTTTAACTACCTAAATTGTGATGATCGTTTGAAAGTTAGGGGTGTCGTGTTCATGCTCAGGTGCAAAGCATGTTTGTGGTGGAAGTTTGTAGAAGCAGCTAAAGATCACGAGGGCCCTAGTGACGTTAGGGAGGAGACATGAGAGAGACGGGTTGAAAATTTGAAGTCCTAGTTCGAGTTGGAAGTATTTTTTTTTTTTTGGAGTTGGTCTTTTTATTGGTAGCCTCATTAGTTTTGTTTACCTTGTAATAAGTTGCAACTAAACTCTTATTCGATAGTAAGATGTTGCTATTACGTTGAAACTAATTAATTCTTTTCTCTTAGGGGTGTAATTGACTGGGTTTGGTTCGATTTGAGTGCTTAAACCGAACCATATTTGAATATTAAAGAAATATTGAGAACCAAACTGAACCGTCGAAGAAAATTAACCAAACCACTCAAACCAATTAATCGACAGTTTAATCAACTTGGTTTCTCGGTTCACCATTCGTGTGCAATGCGAGGAAAAAAATGGACGACATAAAGGTTTAAACCCACACACTACTATTTACCAAAGAAATTCACAATCAATTGTAATATTGAACCCCTTTGAAAATGTATTTGCATATCAATATATATATATATTATCAGTTGGTTTTAGGTTAATTCGGTCTGGATCATGTAAACTCGAAATGACTAAGTTTGATCGGTTTTCTCTATACACAAATCAAAATCGCCAACCTGAACTGGTTCCAAACCAAACCGACAATAGTTTCAGTTAGTTTGGTTGGGCTAGTCGGTTTTGGTGGGTTGAGTTTACACCTCTAGTTTCTCTTGAGGTTAATAAAGTTTTTATTTACTTCGAGGTATCCTGGGTTTAGATTTTACTTTGATCTCATGAGTACTAGGTGTGGATCTCGTTTCTAGTTAATACGAAATTTTAGGGGCATTATAGGAGATGTCTTTGATGTGGGCCCCAAATTGTCGTTTTTGATTAATAAAGAGAGATGTGTAATATAATCACTTGAGAAAAAGTTATTACATAGCTGCTAGAAACATACAAAAATAGTTAGCCATAATGATTGAATTGCCATAACAATCCAATAACTGCAGAAAAGAAATAAGCAACGTGTAAAAAATTAAAAGAAAAGGGAAAGGAGAAAAAAAAAAGAATTACATACCTTAATTTGATGATTGTAATGCTAAATGGGACGGAGTTGAGAAGTTAAAAAACTTGATTACAAAAGTAAGTTAGAAAAGATAATTAGGCACCTTTTGGTTACTATGTTCTAGGGTGGTGGATTATGTGCTAGAAATGTTGCGACGGAACTAGTTCCGAAAGTGAAAATGATAATTATGCACCTTTTGGTCACAATGTTGTGTTAGGAGAGTTATGTGCTTTAAATGTCACTTAGAGCCCTTTTAGTTACTTTGACGTGCTAGGGAGGTATGTTATGTACTTAAATATCACTTAGGTACTTTCTAGGAGGTTTCAGAGTGAAAATGTTACTTAGACACCTTTTAAGTCACTAGGGCATCTTATGGTTACTTTTTAATGTTAGAAGAGCGGGCTATGCGGTTTAAATGACACTTATGCATTTTCTAGATTGTTTTGAGAGTGAAGATAACACCTTTTTAGCCACTAAGACACCTTTCAATTACTTTGACAAGCTAGCGCGCGAGTTATGAGTTTTCAATGGTACTTAGGAACTTTCTAGGTTGTTTTGAGACTGAAAATGAGACTTAAATGTCTTTTAAGCTACTAAGTAACCTTTTGGTTACTTTCACGTGCTATGAGATGGTTTATGTGCTTTAAATCATACTTAGGCACTTTCTTTATTATTTTTTAGGATGAAAATATCAACTAGACACCTTTTAAGGCCACTAAAGAACTTTTCGACTACTACGACGTGCTAGAGGGCAAGTTATGTATCTTAAATGACACTTAGACATGTTCGAGCTTATTTTGAAAGATAAATGGAATGTCGATACCTTTTCGGCCACTAAAGTACCTATTAGTTACTTTATCGTGCTAGAGGACATGTTATGTACTTTAAAAGTTACTTACGCACTCTCTAGGTTCTTTTTAGAGAGAAAATGACACTTAGACATACTCTACGCCGTTTATACCTTCTTACTTTGACGTACTAGAAGGTGAGGTTATGTTCTTTAATGCTACTTAGACATTTCTTAGGTGGTTTTGAGAGTGAAAATGGAACTCATATACCTTTTAGGACACAAACATATCTTTTTGCTACTTTGGCAGAGTAGGGGCAGGTTTTTTGCTTCAAAGGTACTTAGGTCCATAATAATTGAACTTGCAAAGTTGCCCCAAATTGTCATGTTTGTTTGACTAGCTGATAGGTTATTAATTTAGTCCTCTTTTGTATTCAATTCTTTTATATTTCAGCTTGATTTCATGCTAAATTCTCCTATTTTATGATTAATATGATTCAGGTTATGAGTACCCGAGATTTGGCTTAAATCGACCTTAAATCACGATTTTTCTTTTATGGAGGGTATTATGGACATTTCACTGGTCAGAGGGAGTTGCAACTTCTCCCCCATTTTGTGGAGCTTCTTTTGGTCAAGATTTCATTCTTTTTATTTTTTATTTATTTTGAGAAAATAAATCTCCAGATGGTTACACTATTTTTAGTACGATGGCGACCTATAAAAGGAAGCATTGACATGTAGAGAAGATCATCACTTTTTACACCGATAAAAGAGAGAGCGAGAGTTGGAGTTAGGGAGAATTTGACAACTTCCCCTTTAGAT
>JAOANK020000072.1:226394-247028 GCA_026257165.2 Telfairia occidentalis
GTTTGTTATCATCAAAATATTAATTAATTAATTAATTAAAATTAATTAATTTGAGATTAAGGGCCAAAAAGCCAACACTTTTCATAGAGGAGAAAAAAATAATCGAAGTAGCGTTGATAAGCTATAGCATAGCATCTCAATGCTACATCTAAATTTCGATTCTGTTTGGGTGTTTCGTAGTAGTGTTGAGACGCTACTTCTTCAGCATCTCAACGTTGATGCATTCTGTCTTCTTGTCATTTGTTTGTTCATCTCAACGCTGTCCTCTAGCGTTGAGGCGCTAGCTCTCGGGTTGCTCCGTGATCTTCAACATTGATTTAACCAATTTTTGGGTTGTTTGGTTCATTCTGCCCTAAACAACCTCAAATTTATCTTTTCCCTTGGAATGCTCGGTTTCTACAAAATTTCACAAATAATAGTATCAAAGTACACTTATAAAATGTAAAACTACTAAATTATAGGTTCTAAAATAGCACTTTTTAAGTGCTATCAACGGTAATGACATGCGTTTACCTAGTGGGTGATACGTGTAATCGTGGGGTAAATAGTATGAATTTCAAATTTACAAAATCCCTTGCATCCAAATTTTTACCGTTACTCTATGCCATTTCATTTTAAATCCAACCATTCACTTTTCTTTTAAATACCCCCGACACCTCCTTATGCTTCTTTATTTCATTTTATGCAAACAAATTTTATCTCAATGTCTCTCTCCAGGTTTCGTAGTTTCTGTAATTACTTTCCTCTATTTTCAAGAAATTTTCAGATTCAACTCAACAATGGTTTCAACAAGTGGAAAAGGTGGGTGCAAGGTCGCAACAAAAGGCAAAAAGAAGGTGAAGGCGTCTATTGCCGCTTCACCAATCACATTAATGACTCCCCACCGCAAGAAGTATCCTCTATGGAGGGAGGAGGGGGGAGTTAAATTGTGCATGTAAAAAGAACTTCAAATTTTTATTCCAACAAAATTGTTTTCAAAACTATCAAGAATACAAATGAGTTTGGCTTTTTAAAAGCCAAGGAACTTCGAAAATAGCAAGGGAAATAAAATCTAACTATTTTCCTATTCTAGCAAAGCAATAAAATATTCCTTAATAAAATAACGCAAGAATCCCAAAAAAATTAGGGATAAAAATAAATACTTAAACTAGAAAATCATATGACTTATTTATTTGGAAATAATATCCAAGCTAAAATTTTTCTTAAAATTACAAGAGAAATCAAAAAAGGAAAGCATTTCCCTATTTGCTCATGGGCAGTGGCAAAAGATAGTAGGCGCGCACGGTAAAGTGTCCTGAGAGGTTTTCTGGCTCACGATGAAGGCCACATGCAGGGCAGGGATGCGCGCAAACATGGGTGGCTAGGACTGGGATAGGCACGCGCGTAGGGTAGCACGATGGCGCTTAAATCGTTGAGGCGTTCAGGCATATGGTAGGAGCGGCGCAGGCAAGTTGTTGTGAGGTTAGTGCAGGTGCAGGCACAGGCGCAAGCAATTATAACGTTTGCTTGGGCGCTGCTGCAAGCAATTGTGAGGCTAGCATGGGTGCAAACGTTGTTGACTATGAGGTTAGCTGGGCATGGGCGTGTGGCTTGTGCGATAGCAAAGGTATGGGCACTTGCCATAGGGTGCACGCTAGGCGTGGGGCGTACGAGTGCGCACGGTGGCGTGCATGCTTGTGGGCGATGTGCAAGTGCCAAGGTTGGGGGTGCAACGTCAAGACATTGCCTTGCAACTTGAAATTATAAAATTGCATGATCAATTTTTTCTTCTTCTTCCCTCTCCTCGCATGCCTTCAAGTAATATAACTAGACCCTTGGTGACTCACCTAGTGATTATCTCAAAATCCTCTCATATTTCCATCTTAAATTAAATCTCATTAACCTATATGAATTTAACATGTTGTATTAGTGCATTAGGTGAATGATTATCTCTAACGTCCTCCCAGTTGCTAACCTAATCAAGAGGCTAATGTGTTTTAAAGGCAAACTACTTCTTTCTATTTTTCCTGAAAAATAGAAAAGTTATTCATGCTTATTGGCCAGATTGGCATCAATATTAAGTAACAAAGAACACCCTTAAAACAATTCAATTCAACAATAATTACTTTAGTTTTGATTCAAATAAATAACATTAACCTCAATCCTCACCCAAAGGTAATTAGTTCATGTTACAATATTGAAAACACAGAAAACTAGTAAATGAAAACAATAAGTGCATAGTGAAAAAGTAATAAACTAGGAAGACTACAAAATTCTGTTGCTCCAAGAAAGATTAAGCAAGAGTCTTCTTTTTTGCTTCGGCCTTCAATGGAATTTCTTCATTCTGCACGATTTCATCCAAGAAAAATCAATGAAGCTTAAAAGAAAGTGTGGTTCTCTTGCGGAAATTAATCTCAAGTACTTTCTTAAAGGTGGCAACCTTTTTCTTTTTATAACTTCTCCTAAATGATTTAAAGGCTCATTAGACCAAAAACTCTACGTGTCATGCATTTATTGGGACTTTAATTCTGTAAATAAAGAAATTATATTCACGGGGAATTTCTATATCCATTTTGCTCCAAAATTACTCGATCAGTTTATCAGCAATCATTTGTCTTCAACTTTTACACCACCACGGAAGGCATCGAAGCCATCTACCCTAAGCCAGATGAAGCTAGAGAAATGGTTGTCTCACTCATCACTGGAGGCACCACCGCCACCCCGTCCTCAGTTGCCATCGGAGTTCCAAGGGCATAAAGCCCAACATTTGATCCACTGGCATGAAGCCCAAGGTACCCGATCATTAACCAACGACTCCTTCTTCTTCCTCAACGAGTAACTTTTGGCTTTCTTCATCATTCAGTGTCCAGAAATTGGGACTCTCTTATTGTGAGCCCCAACCCACAGCACACCCCAGCTGGATGAGAGTGGCACGATGGTAGTCTTCGACGTTAGGGATTTGCAACAACAATAAGGGCGATGGCTTGGTGACAACGATGAGCGCAAGAGATTCTCAATTCTAGGGTTTGACGACAAAAAAGAGATAGAACATATTGCGACAGGGATGCAAGGGTTCGCATCGATGGTCGTATTGGTGATGGCGGTGCAAGGGTTTACAACTTATGTTTCCGTTGCAAAGGCTCATAGTTAGTGATGGGTTTTCCACAGCAATGGGTCGTATGGGTTTTCCTGTGTCGTAGGCTTACATTTAATTATTAGTGTTAATAACAGAAACTTATTTAAATTAAAATGAAAAGTTTGAGGATGTAATGACAATTTTTTTTTTTCAATTTAGGATTGAAACAAATTTGAGGAAGGAACTCTACTCCTTAACCCTGTGTTTAGAAGCTTAGGATTTTGAGAGATTTTAAATCACGAAAGATCTGAAATCTTGCATTTTTTGTAATAACAGACAACAAAATTCATTTGAAATCAGTAAAAATTTGAAATCTCTCAAAATCCTAAGCTTCTAAACACAGGGTTAAGGAGTAGAGTTCCTCAATAAAAATTCAGTCTAAAATGGTCGGATTTCGAAGGATTTGATAGGATTTTAGTTAAGTTAATTTTCTTTTCCTTGAACTTTACTCAATAAAAGTTCAGCCTAAAATGGTCGGATTTCGAAAGATTTGGTAGGATTTAAGTTAAGTTAATTTTCTTCCTTTTCTTTTCCGTGAATTGTATATTCAATCATTTTCATTCCAAACAAGATGAAGAATTTAAAATTATTTCTCTTCAAATAATAAAATTTAAAATTATTTCTTCAACTTTTTTTATGTCAAACGTGGCATAAATTTAGCCATTAAAGAAACCATAACATTTACTAGAGTAAAAAGCTAGAATTCTCCGGCCACATTTGTGTATGGCTACGTTGAACATTCTGGAAAAAAATGTAGAAATTAAAAAAATTGAAAAAAAAACAAAATCTCTACTCCATTCAGCAGCTAGAAATTAGAATCCGGCGCTCTTTCTATCCTCTCCCTTTCCTTTCACTTCCTTTATTGTAGTATCCAGTTTGTAAAACCGCAACATTCCCCCATAGCTTTCAATGACTTGGTAAGGCTTTGCTTGGTTGTTACCCATGGCTATGGCATTTACGGCTCCACGTTTTGCTCGGACGATTCACTATACACGTTTTCCGCTCGTCTTTTGCATTCGCAAGGTCTCTTTCGCTCTTTCCCACTTTTTACGAATGATTATTAGCTTCTATGATGAGAGAAATGGCGGACGATATAAATCCGAATAGAGGGTCTTCATCTCAACTCAATGAGAAATGCCTTCGTTCATCGCATCCAATATTTCCAATATTCCTCTGTACTTGTTGTTATAAGCTAATCAGTATGATGTGTTGAATTACCTTGTTCTTGTTCTTTCTCTTGAGAAATTGATGCCAATTATCTGCTACTTAATTAACAGTCAATGTCAGTTTCAGTTATTAACAACAATTAGCTCTCTGTTTGCTATGATAGTCACTGTCATATATGTAAATGTGTAATTGATTGTTGTGTACGTGAGAGAGAACAAAAACTTAACGAAGTCAAGAGTGAGATTGAAGCGAGAGTTCCCTTCTGTGTATTGGCTACTGCGTTAACCCTTTTTTTTTAATCCATGAGTCTTCGGGACAACTTACTTCCATAAACGAAGTAGAACATTTTCCTCAGCCCATTCCCATGGATGTTGACAACCTTGGTAGAACCACTTAAATTGTGTGCTCAGTTCTCTATTCGTTTCTTTTTTCTAGATTTTGATTGCTGTTGATGTGTTAAATTCTTGTGTCTTCTCGGATATTATAAACTCAGAAAATTTTAACAAACTAGCG
The DNA here is from genome assembly GCA_026257165.2 of Telfairia occidentalis. NCBI lineage: Eukaryota > Viridiplantae > Streptophyta > Magnoliopsida > Cucurbitales > Cucurbitaceae > Telfairia > Telfairia occidentalis. The sequence goes on from JAOANK020000072.1 coordinate 231,190, forward strand.
ACTTTGTAGGCACGACGTGGAAGCACTTTAGCCATTGGATCTGCTGCTGAATCATCAATTTTCTGTAAGGAGGAAGACAAAGATTGTATTTCATTTGCTTTGCGTAGAAAAGGTAAACCAAATTATTTCATTTCTTATCTATATGTGTTTTTGAATTTCCAATTCATTTGGTATTTGAAGACATCAGCTTGAAGGCTTGAAGCTTTCTAGTGTATACTAGCCTGACATCTTTAATTTTGAATGGCGAAGAAGTAGAATGGAGTGATATCTCAGTACCTCAATGGAAGATGTTGAGCTCTAAGGATCTTGGGATTGAAACATCAATGATTTCAAAGCCTACCCGACTGGTTTTAAATGGCCTAAGGAAACAAGGTACTCATTATTTCTCTAAAATGATGATTTGGTGTTAGTGATGCATTAATTTGATGTCTAACATTTGAACACTAGTGGAATCTCGAGTACTGTACAGTGTTCAATCTTCTTAATTTATATTCTGAGTTTACAGAAATATTTACTATTGTCCAACCTTTTGTTAGACCTGTTCTTTCAAAAATAAAAACTATCAGATGTCAGAGTTAATATAACCTAATGAATTGTATTTCTGAATTTTAGAACTTTATTTAAATTTTTAGTCGTTAGAAGACCTTTGAGCTTGATCTCCAGTGTCAAATGCCGGGATGCACTTGGTGTTTAGCTATTGATGGATACTAAGTAAACACATTTAAATGAGTTTCTAACATATTTCTTTTATTAGTATCTTGTTTTTTGGTTTATAATATATTCTGACGTGTAGGGTATGAGGTCTACCTGGTTGGTGGGTGTGTTCGAGATCTTATCCTAAGGAGAATTCCTAAAGACTTTGATATCATAACTTCAGCTCAACTTAAAGAGGTTCTATCTATAAGTTTATGATTGTTTTTTTTTACTTGGATTTTGTTATATTTGGCATGGTGAGATAGCTATGTTTGTCTTCAGATAGATTCCTGCAGCACTTAGTTTCCATTTAGAGGTACTTGTGATAATGGATTGAAATCCTCATATGCTACTACTGTAGCTCTAGTTTTAAATTTATTAGGGAATAAAACTTGGCGTCTGCTTCATATCCTACCTATGTTCAAATTTTAAATTGTTGAGGGGTTAAAACTTGGCTATTGACAAAGCCTGTTATATGAGACAGCTGAAAAAGAAAAGACTAAATAATAAAAGATCTGCTTCATGTGGCCAGATTTTAACGGCAAAGAGTTTAGTCAATAGCCAAGTTTCATTTTTGAGGATCATTGGATCGGAAAGACGCACTCATAAATTATTTTCTAATTTCCAAACAAAAATAGCTTTTTGACTCAAAAACATGTTCTCACATACATGTATTAGCCATGAAACCACATCAAAACTCTTAATACTTAAACACATTTAAGATAAACTTATGCATATTGTTTCTAGATAAAAGCATGTTAATTTTCAATATCTCCCTTTAAACCTTTTTTTTCCACTCAAAGTTATTCATTGGAAACAATAACTTTGAGAGGCTTTGTTGAGATATCGATAACTTGATCTTATATCTTTACCATGTTGAGTGAGTTCTCATGTGCAATCTTCATTTCCCAACTACAACTTCTTCATGTAACAAACTCAGCTCTTTACTTTTTTTTTTTCATTATTAAAATACTGTAGAGCATTAGCCCTCTCAACTGAAACATCGCTAATAGATTTGTAAAGTGGCTTGTTAAAAAGAATTCCTTTTTCTCTTTTCCATTTTGGCTGCTCAGCTCTATTTAAGTAGTAATTACGTTCTTCAGTTCACTCAAATGCCTTAACAGCTCAAAAATGTTATTCTCTTCCTTAGATTTTGCCTTCTCATCTGATCATAGTTCTCAATGGTTTTCAAACCTATTTTACAGAGCAACAAACAGCTCCATTCTGCCATATTCTTATCATAGTTGCTTCTTCGTTTCTGGTTATCCTTTTTATCATTTCTACTGTACTAAAACGTTATACTTATTAGGCTGAAATACCATGGTTGAAGTTCATTAACATATGTAGGTACGGAAAATCTTTACTCGATGTCTAGTTGTTGGAAGGCGGTTTCCAATTTGCCATGTATATGTCCTTGACACTATTATAGAGGTTAGTTGACTAATTTATTTCTCTGTCTTGCTTTAAAAGGTTTGATCAAGTAGTTCTTCACTAATGGTTAATCTTCAAGACAATTAATGCATTTACCCATTTTTCATACTTTGTGCATTATGGAAAGGTTTCAAGCTTTAGCACCTCTGGAAGTAGGCTTGGTTCCAATAAATACATCGACAAACCTTCCAACTTAAATGAGCCTGATTATATTCGCTGGATGAATTGCTCACAGCGGGACTTTACCATTAACAGGTTACACACAGCAAGATCTTTTTTCCCTTTTTTGTTGTCTTTGTTTTCTTTTATAAATAAGAAAATGGAACTTTGAAATTAATATAGTACTTATTAGCTATTTGAATTTTTCTTGACTTTTCTGTACTAATGCCTCTCAGGTGGTAAATGTTGATTGTAACCATTTACTGCATATGTCTTCCTAATCCTTGCAGTTTGATGTATGATCCATACCAAAAAGTTGTATATGATTATTTGGGGGCAATGGAGGATATTAGAAAATCCAAGGTGTGCCTTTATTAAATCAGGTTCAGTTCTAGAGTTTTTCCCAGAGTTGAGCATGTGTAATTTTTGTTTCCTCTTACTTCTGAATGAAGGTGCGAACTATAAAACCTGCAAATCTTTCTTTTACTGAGGACTGTGGTGAGCAAATGTTTGATACATTCTTAACTGTTTAGATTTTTCTATTTGTTTCTGCAAATTAGTACTGTGGGAAACATTCGTTTTCTCTTATTTACCCATAGATGGCATGGCATCTTAATGTATTGAAATCTAATTCCACAGCTCGGATTTTACGTGCGGTGAGAATTGCAGCGCGTTTAGGATTTCGTTTTACCAGAGACATAGCACTTTCTATAAAAGAGTTATCTTGCTCTGTGTTAAAACTTGACAAGGTATCTGACATTTCAAATACCGGGTAATGTGGTTTTGTTATCTCCTTGGGCTTATTTTCAATTTATTTTTTCATGTTACAGGGGCGGATACTTATGGAAATGAATTATATGCTAGCATTTGGGTCTGCAGAGGCTTCTTTGAGATTATTATGGAGATTTGGGCTTCTTGAGATACTTCTTCCAATCCAAGTATATAATTCTTGTTCTACTGTACTTGGTGTTAAACACAAGTTTAATGCTGTAACTTTTTTTTTCTTGTTCTAATTAATTAACGTATCTTGTAGGCATCATATTTTGTTTCACAAGGTTTCAGGAGGCGTGATGCAACCTCAAACATGCTTCTGGTTAGGGCTGTATTGATCATTATTACAATTTAAAATGCCATGTTATATCCATGAGAACAACCATTCTTTTCCTGTTAAACAAAATTGTTGAACTGAATGAATCTGATAGAACCCTCCAAGGGAAACGTTCTCTTCCTGTTAAAAGAGAGAAAAACAACCAAACTCTACAAACTTTTGGGAGGTCTGGAATTTTCCTACCACAGTTCTTAACTATCTTTCTTCTCCATACAAGGAAATACTTATAATCCATTTCTCTAACTTCCTAACAGACGGTTGACCTCAGTTAATAATCTACGGTAGATCACATATCTAAACACTTCTACTTACATCATACCCGCATTTCTATTCACGTTAACTCACATTCTCTTCCCATTCAAAATTTCCCACTCACCCTCTTGTATTCCCTTCTTATTCCTTCTAGAGCATGTAAAGTGTACAGGTTATTTTTCGGTTTCTCCTTCCTATCAGAATCCTTAAATTTAAGTACATTTTTCTAGCACTTGTTTCTCTACTACCTGAGATTGGCTAACATAGTGTCACAATGTGTTTAGCCTAGCGACTGAACTGGTTACTAATAGTAGTGCTATATTAGCAATAAATATAACAACTATGATTTTTATTTTCTGGCAAAAAAAGTTACATATATACATGAGACCGACTGTGACCGATTCCTGTTTTTTGCAATCTTGCAGATTTTGCTTTCCAACCTTGATAAATTTGTGGCACCTAATCGACCATGTCATAGCAGCTTATGGTAAAAAAGAAAGAACTTACCTTTGAGACAGAGAGAGGATAAAAAAAAACCTCTGATCACTACCATTACTTTTTGATTATTTGGACTTTCTTAAATTTTTTATTTATGCAATAATTAGTTGTTGAAATTTAGAGTTATGTTTTCTGTAAAGCTAGTGAACAAGTTAATTTAGCATTTTAAAATATGGTAAAAGAGTTGCAATATGCAATAATTCGTTTTTCAGGATGGGTTTGCTGGAGAAACCAAAATAGCAGCTAATGCTTAAAATTTTGGCTATGGGGTAACTGCTCCTCTAGGATCCCAATGACAATGTTTAAAGAGTGGGACTCTATCTTGTGGGCAAGACATGTCAATTGTAATTTACTCCATTCACGAGTTCCCATTCACTGTTTAACAGAAATGAAGTTTGCATTGTTTGTCCTTTCCAAGTTTGATATGAGCTAGATGTGATTCGATGCATAAAAGATCCTTCAAAATCTATTGCATGATGAACCAAGATTCATTTAATCAACAATGCTAGATGGAAGCTCTTATGATTGTAATTTGCCTGTACTTGTTAGGTGAGGTTGTCTGAATCATCTCCAAGCTTTGTGCTTTATTTCAGGATTGCTCTCTTAGTATTTCACAAAGCTTTGGTTGATCAGCCTCAAAATCCATTGGTTGTTGCAGCATTTAGCCTTGTTGTCCATAGTGGTGGATCCTTGTATGAATCAATAGAAATAGCCCAAAATATCTCACAGCCGCATGCGCCATTCCATGAACTAGTAGAAAGTAACCACAAAGAATCAGATTATGAACTGATGGCACAGGTCATTGATCTTGCAGCTTCAGTGAAAGCCATGTTATGGAAGATGACTGATCACCATTATGTTTCGCAAGCTATGATCAAATATCCTCAAGCACCTTGGTCTGATCTGGTGAGGGTCAAAATGTTCTGTCAATATTTTGATTTTGGTTTTTGGTGATCTCAAGTAATTAAGAAATGTTATATTTTCAAGGCTATGTTTGGGAGTAGCACAAAAAGCACTTTTGAGTGTTAATGCAAACATCAAAGGAATCTTTTATTAGGCATTTTGTGCCAAAGTGCCGATAATTAAATTACTTTCTCTAAAAGTAGAGAAAAACTCCCAAGTGCGTCTTAATTGAAGTTTCTGCTTGTGTTAATGCATCAGTGAAACTATATAGTACATGTTTCTGGGGCAGGAATTTGAAGATAATGGAATATGGCGGGTGCCTGGGTATCGAGTTAGAAATGTGAATGTTGGGATTACTTTACCTATCAACCGATACCAGTCCAGTTGTATCTTCTAACAAGCTTCTGTGTTCAAACTCCTTAAAATATTTATGTCTAGATGCTACGCACAGCCATTTTCTTTGACTGGCAAAGAATTTATGAAGCCATTTTATTTATATTAATTTTTTTTATGTTAAGTACTGTCCTGAATCGAAGGAACAAGAATGCAGGAGACAAGTTTATCTTCCAAAATGCCATCCCAGTATTGCCAAACATCATCTCATGCCAGCATGTTAAATGAATTCTAATGCTCTTGTTGCATTCTTCCGCAGGTTTTTATCCCACAGGCTTTGTCAATGAGGGTTTGTAAAATTTTTGAATGTGTTCGACGGGGCAAGGAAAGGGGACCGGTTCCGAAAAGAAGTAGAAGAATTGACCATGAATCCTTAGCATTGGGCAACTTGTCGGAGGTTCGACATGTTTTTGCTAGGATTGTTTTTGACACAGTTTACCCTCAAATCCAAAACAGACAGTTCAATATTGTCGAAGTGACCGAGAGATGAACAACTTAATCTCCTATCTGAATCTTTCGACATGATGGAAAGGGATGACCGATATAAATTTGATCGGGAAGTGCATAACTTTTCGATATGGAGGCCAGAATGATGTTGCATTCCAATCTTCCATTGGTTATGTGGAAGGCCATATCAGGAGCATAAATTTCAGCAGCAGGTTCAAAGGCTGGATCAGACTGACAATAACATCTGGGAAAAATACTGTTGAAGTTTGGGGATGTGCACAGATGGGAAGTAAAATGAATTGGAGTTTAGATCTGAATCATCTATTTCCAACTCGAGTTTTTGTAAATTCATTACAAAAATGACTTGCAGAGACAGTAGCATAAAATTGGAGATTTAGTTTGATCTCATAGTGCCATACAATTTCTTTTCACTTTGCAAAGCCTCCAGCCTTTGTCAACCAACAAAGTTTTGGGAGGATTACATTAAAGTTAAAATATGCAGTTGTTTTTTGAAAACAAAGTAGTCATTCATATATTAATTCTCAAATATAGTATTCTAACATAAATTATAAGTTTGGTTTTCTCTTATAGATCTCTAAATTTTTAGAGTTGTTTAAGAGATCTCCAAAATTTAAAGTGTTAATGGGTTTCACTTTTTAAAGTTAGAGACTTACAATTGAAAGTTTTAAAGACTTTAAAGAAGTTACAAGTGGTGATTAGACTAACGCGACATGATTTAATAAAGGTACACCTTTATTGATTAGACTTGAAAGAAGTTAATATTAGTGAACGTTCAATGTTGATGTGTTATGCTAATTTGATTAACGAGTGATTGTAATAGTGGGTGACACAAGTGAATAGGCTAGATACAAATAAATGTAGGCCAGGTGAAAACATTCAATTTGAATGTGTTTCACCCTTTTGCCCAATGAATTTTTGGCTTGCCTGTTATTATTTTTTTTTTAATCTAGTGGCTTATTCCCATGAATTATGTTAGGTCAAATCATCATTTGTGATTGTAATCCATATATCACGTCAATATTTAAGTAATGAGTTAACTATTGAAGCTCATTACAATTGAAATTGAAAATTCGAAATGTGATAAGACTTTTTAAAGTTTTTGAGTTCAACATTTTTGGGAATGGAAAATCGAACCATCGGCTTCTGCGATGATAGTACATGTCTTTATCCACTAAGCTATGCTCAGATTGACTTTTAAAGTTTAGAGACTAAATAGATATATGTGTCAAAGTTTAAGAAATAAATTTGTGACATAATCTAACATTTAATTTAAACTTTAGTGTAATGAGCCACGTCCATAAATAGGCTTTGTGCTTAGCCTTTGGAGGTTGGTCCAGGCTTATCCAAATCCAAACAATATTTTAGGCCATCAAGCTTGGGCTTGTACTTTTTAGGCTTGACGAGCTCCATGATGAGGCTAAATTTAAGGGATAACAATGTATATGACCATTAAAAATAGTCAGCGTTGTTTTATTTTCAAGAATGACCAACTTAAAAGTATGAGTATTTCAGTTAATTTTTTTTTGGCACAAAATTACCCTTCAATGAAGATTTTATCTCAACCTGATTTTATGGGAGAATTGTACCGTAACAAAAATAGAGGGATACAAAAAAAAAGTATTAAAGAAAAACTTAAAAGTAAGCCTATAATATTGGAAATCAAAATGGAAATTTAAATAAAAAATAAGATATTCAAAATTTAAAATTTTCTAACAGCCCAATCAAAATCATATACCTAAAAATAGAAATTTGAATCAAAGATATCATTATTCAAAATATATACAAAAATTTGAAATTTAAAAATTTAAAAAGAAATCTTTAAAAATATAATTAATATTATAAAAGATATACAAAATTGATATCGTAACGCTCCAGGCCCAGGATTCGGAATCTGGATTCGGCACCAACTGGCCTTGGCATTCCCCTGCATCCCCTATGACCTGGCCACGCTACTAGCTTTACTTGAGCTGAGAGAGATCGCCTAAGACTATGCAAGCATGGTTAAGAAAGACTTAAAAGAATTGATAGTCACTACATATACCAACAAGTTGCACCTTCCTTTTCGGTGGCTTAATCATAAGAACTCCAAAGTTAAACATGCTTGGCTTGGAGCAATCTTATGTTGCATGACCTCTTAGAGAATTTACCTAGGAAGCATATGAGTGAGGACAAAACATGCTAGAAAGACTTGTGTTGGTTTGTGTGGGTAGTCTTCACTCTGGGAAGCAGCTTAAGTTAAGTTGGAGCGTGACCAGGTCGCAGGGGATGCAGGGAAATGCTGGGGCCAGTAGGAGCCGAATTCGGATTTCGAATCTTGGGCCTGGGGCGTTACAAATACGATAAGTGCATATACTGTCTACTATTCCTAAAAAAGTTGTAGATATTGAAAACTCTACATTCCAAAGATAAAATCACTCTCTTTTTAAGATAGATATAGAAACAATCTTTAATTTGTCTAAAAATACTCACTAAATACTCTTTTAGCTATTTCAAAAGTACTGTAAGTACTGTAAAGTAGATATAGAAACAACTCTACTATTCCCAAAAAAATTAGATGTAGAAACAATTTTTATGTTGTCCAAAAATACTTTTTGGTGTTGGGTGTTTGCCACGTTATCTTCCTCTTTTGAAAATTTTCCTAAGACTTTCCTATAGTATAATCTACTACTCCGCATAAGAAAAATTTCCTTAGAATTTCCTATTCTAAATACTCTCTACTACTCTCATAATACTCTCTACTCCCAAAATACTCTCTATCACTTGGACTACTAAAATAAAGAAAAATACTTTTGAGTATTTGCCATGTTACCTCCCTCTTTTGGTATTGTACTTCTTGTGGAGCTGCCCAAACTTGGAGATGAAGTAGTAAAGTGCATGAAGATGGAGTCGATGACTTGACCATGATAAATAGAGGAAGAAGAAAAGGCAAAGAAAAATCATGTCCTATACTCATTGTAACTCTTGTGGAGATGTTTAAACGTGAAAATGAGAGTCTATGACTTTGCCCTAAGAAATAGAAGAACTCATTTTGTCTCTGTCTTTTAAGAATTGAGATTCTATGACAATGGATGATGGTATTTTGGAGAGGACGAGGTAAAGTAAAATAAATAATTATTTGACTAAAAAACGAATCTAGAAAGAGAGAATTATAAAAAAAAATTCATAAAGATAAAATCAAGGAGAAAATTCAAAAATTAAAAAAAGACTAAAGGGGAGAGAATATAACAAAAAAAAAATAAACGATTAGAATCTAGGATAGAGGTGAAAAAAATATTTTGAATTAAAAAGAGATAATCAAATAAAAAAGATAAAATAGACCAAAATAAAATATTAAACAAGCGAAATCACCCTTTTTCATTCTCCAAAGTAGTTTAGCCATTTTTACTCCCATTTCTCTCAATTTAACTCTCACATATTAAAAGAAAACATGCTTCATTTGCTGCTTTGATTGATCAATCTAACTTAGTCTGGAGATACAAAAGAAGGTGATAATTTTTTTCTGGTTTAAATAAATAGTGGTTTAACTTTCAGGTTTTTTATTTTTTATTTATTTATTTTCTCGTTCTTAAAATTTTAAAATATCTATTTTTAGTCGTTACACTTTAAAAATAATCGTTTCATTCCTGTACTTCAATAATGTCTATTTTAGTTCTTAAATTTCAATAATGTCTATTTTTTGAACTTTTAAAAAATAATAATTTTGATCCTTGTAATATTTTTCCACCTAAATATAGTTTACTCAACTCAATACTTGATTTCAACTTATGTGATTTAAATACATGCTTTAACACAGTAATACATATACTTTACAAATCAAAATAAAGGTAAGGAACAAAATTATTAATTTTTAAAGTTAAGGGAATAAAATTGATATTTTAGAAGTAAAAAGACCAAAATAGAACAAAGTAAAAAATTTAAGAATCAAAATGGACATTTTGAAAATTTAGGGACCCAAATAGAATAATTTTGAATGTTTAAGGACCAAAGTATGAATTAAACCCTTTTATTATTCACTTTGTTTTAGTTCAACAATTATAGGTTTGGAGGATCGAATAATCGACCTTTGCGATAGTAATAAATGACTTATTCATTGAACTATACTCGAATTGACACTTTTTTTTATTCACTTTAGTTCTCAAAAAGATTAAAATATTGATATCGATAACTCAGGTTTACGAAATATATTGATGAATATTCTGAGAAAGATCACGAATATCACAAAAATTTAAAAAAATATTGCGATTTTTTTGGTGAAATTTTAAAACTAGCTTATTTAAGTTATAAACCACAACTTTAAGCACATATATTAACAATTGGAAGCAAAGTATATGCATTAATACAATAATAGATAGTATTGAACCTGCTAATCTGAGCATAGCACAGTGGACAAAGGTATGTACTACGCAGATGTCGACGGTTCGATTCCCAATCCCCGCAAATATTGAACTAAAAAAAAGAGATAATATTGAACATGGAAAATAAATATAAACTTAAATAATTTATGGATAAAAAATTATATTACATGATTGATATTTGATAATTTAATAGAAAGATGATTCTCTTGGGGGCATTAGATCATCATCTCATTTAATCATAATTCATTGTTTATTTCAATAATTAAAGAAATAACAATTAACTAACTATTAAATATTGAATACATGTGAATAAAATAATGATACAAAACATAAATGACATTGAAAGTTAAGTTGAGGAAAAAAAAATAGATTAAAAAGAAACAGTACTAGTATTGAGCTCAATTAAATGTTGGAAGAACTTAAATTAAAGAACAAACTATTTAATCATAATTTATTACTTAATTCAATAATAATTTAAAAGAAAAAAAATTCAAGAACTAAAAATAAATCAAAGAATAAAAAAAAAAGATGAAAAAAAATGAAGAATAAGATGATACTTGGAGAATTAGAGATATTATTTGGAGAATAAATGATACTTAGTAAATAAAAAAAATTAAAACAAGTGGAAAAGAATGAAGAATAAAATGATACTTGGAGAATAAAATGATACTTATAAAAAAATTAAAAGTAGTTTTCTTAATAAATTAAAATAATAATTTAAGTAGCTAAACAAATAGGGTAGGTGGAGGAAGGACAGTAAATTTTTTTTTAGAAAGAGTTAGGGTGTGTTTGATATGACTTTTAAACCGTTTATTGATAGAAAAAAATATATATTTTTTAAATAAACAGTATTTGATTAAAATTTCAAAGAGTGTTTTTAACTAATCAGAAATATATTTTTAGAATTTTTAATAATCAAAAGTGGTTTGAAAATGTGTAAGAACATATAAAAAAATATTTAAGCTTTTTAAAATTAATTATTTAATTAATTTTCTTCCAAAAATGCTTATATAATAAATATTTTACTTAAAAACATTTTTTAAAAAGAGTTATATCAAACATGCATTTATAATGAGACTTGAAAGTAAAAATATGAAAAAAAAAAAAGAGAAATAATTAGAGAGAGACTTAAAAGTTTGATAACAAAGGTTAAAACTTAAAAAATTAAAAATGTAAGTGTTGTAGTAGAGTGGTAGAATTTAGAAGAATGATAGAATTTATATTGCAAGTCACAAATCGAACCCACACACTCTAGATTAACTAAAGCACGTGCAACACCAACAGAACGAATATCAACTTTAGTTATAAAATTGTCAATATTTTGGTAATATATCAAAATATTGGCGATATATTGTCAATATTTTTGTATATCAGCAGTAAGTGTGTAAAAACAATTTTACTCTCCTCTTTTCATATCGACCCCTCAAGATTTCTAATATATCGCCGATATTGTATTCCTCAAGAGATAAGAGAATGCATTTCCTAATCCAAACAAGAACTCGTCCCCATCTGAAATCTCTAATCTCCAAATTTTATATATTTAATAATTAATATTTTTCTAATATTATTGAAAATTAATATTTTAATAGTAGTATATGCGTATAAATTTTGTCAAACTAAAAGTCAAACATATTTACATAATATAACATTTTCAAGCTAATAAATAGATATAAGCAAATTGTGGAGCCCAAATCATCAAGAGAACTGTTCGTGGAAGACTCGTTATGGGAATTGCTGACCAGATGGATTGAGGAAAGTGAAGTAATGTTGTAGCAATATGAAGCCCCAGAAGACAGTGTTAAGACATTAATAACATTGAGGCACTATCACTGCAGAAGCCTTCAACTTGAGGCGACATCATTGAGAGGTTGTCCATAGCGTTGTAATGTTGATGCGAGAAAAGGCGCGTCTATGTTTGTAGCATCGAGACGCTACTTATGGCGTCCTGATTCTATCTCGTTTTGCAGAGTGAAGCCCTAGTTGCCACAACATTCCCTATATATATATATATATTATGTTTTAAGTTATTGTAATGTGCTCATTTGTAATTTTTTTTCCCCAAAGAATACTAGAACCTAAAAGATGGTTATGTGAAGTTGAAAGACGGTTGAGTTGGGTGACGAGTGTATTGTCCTAAGTACTTTGTGCTGTTAATTGTAGATTATTTGAGATTGTGTGCTGAGCTCTTGTATGGATTGAGCATGTTGATTGAGTATAGATTTTTGTCTAAATTTTTTTCGATTTTTTTCGATTTTAATATGTGACTGCTGAGTTGTTGGGCTGAATAGTGGAGCTCTATGCTTGTTTTGTTGTTGATTAGGATAGTAGTTGCTTGTGATGGTGAGACTTAAAATTACAATAATAACCACACAAAATGATGTGTAAGTGTACACAGTCAGCAGCAACCGATAAGTATTTATATCGTCTTCACAGGGATTAGTGGTAGATTTTGAACTATTCTAACTCACATTTTCAAGCAAATTCAAAAGTAACAAGAATGAAAGATTGATGATATTTTTGTAACTAATGCTGGACTAAATTAAATGCCAAAATAAAAAGAATGTTTTTTTATAGTTGTAACGATGAGAATGATTAGGTTATGGTATAATGTTATCTTCCCTAAAATAGAATGTTGAAGCAAAAGTATTACAGAATCAAATCACACAACAATAGTTTCAAAATAATCCTCCCAGATTTCTCAATTATCTTAAGTTAACTTCCATTAACTTATATGAATTAAACTTGTTGTTTTTGTGAATTAGGTGAGTGATTATCCCTAACCTCCTCACTTAGTTAACTGTTAACCTAATCTAAAGGCTAATGTATTTTAAGAGCAATCTGCTCCTATTTTCTTCCGAAACATAGAGAAGATATTCATGTGTGTTGGCCAAACAAACATAAACATTAAAAACTAAAGAACACTCTTAAAACAATTCAATTCCACAAGCTTTATTTCGATTCTAAATCAATTCAATAACAGTGTTCTTAATCCTTACTTAGAGGTGATTAGTTTATAATACAACGTATAAAAGACAGCAACAAATAAACGACAAGAGTAAACACATTCATAATGTAAGAAAACTCTAAGGAATTGTAAAATTTGATTGCTCTATGAAAACAGTTGCAAGAATAGTCTTTTCTGCTCCAACCTTCAATGTAGTTTCTTTCTTCTACAAGCTTTTATCTATGAGAATTCAATGAAGTATAGCTACTCAAGAAAAATCTTCGAATGAATGAAGCTCTGTTGAAATAAAAGCTAAAGCAGACTAAATCTCTCTAAAAGAATTCTCCTCCCTTTAGCAGTTGCCTTTTCTATTTAAATGTCTTCCATTGAGATTAGGAAGCCTATTAGGTCAAATCGCCCATGTGACATGCATTGAATGATTGATTAAATTCGTAAAAGAAGATTTATTTTCATATTTCAAAATTTCGTTATTTTCGCGTGGATCCTTTATGTTCGTTTTGCTCCAGAAATGCTCAATCAATAATTCTGTTAAAATAAAGCTCCATCATTTATCTGCTGACAAAATATCCAGAATCAATAGTAATTAAGCATAAATTCATCTAATTCCATTTAAATTCTGTCATAAATAGAATGATGCAACAATATAAAGGTTCTCAAATGTCCTAAATGCAAAACAAAGATAATTCAAGCAATTATTTCATAAATCATAGGTAATTTGCTCCAATAAAGAGATGAAATCTAGTCTAAAAGATTTCTAATAACTCTCTTGAAAAGTTATTAACCCTAACAACTAAATAGTTAGCAATATCTGTAAATCATGGTATTTCAACATCTGTAGTTTGAGCTGCTGTAAATAACTATTCATCTGGAAAACAGTCACAGATTTCATGTTACTGTAGCATTTTATTTTGTTTGCTCAACTCTTGACAAATGATCTGCAAAAAATAATTAAAATATTGATATCGATATCGATATCGATATCGGTAACTTAGATTTACAGATATATCGATGGATATTTGAATATCGACGGATAAAAATAACGGAAATCACGAAAATTTATAAAAATATTGTGATTTTTTTTTTTGGGTGAAACTTCAAAACAAACTTATTTAAGTTATAAACCGCTACTTTAAGCATATATATCAACAATTAGAAGCCAAATATATACATTATTACAATAATAGATACTATTCAACGCTGGAAAATAAATACAAACTTAAATAATTTATTGATAAAAAGTTGTATTAGTGTATTAGAAGAACATGGATATAATTGATATGATAATGACAAGCAATTCAATAATAATTTATAAGATAAAAATTCAAAAACTAAAAATAAACTAAGGAATTAAAAAGTAAAAAAGAATAGAGAAAAAAATTATACTTGACGCATAAATAATATTTAATAAATTAAAAAAATTAAAGTTAAATTAAAGAATTAAAAAAAAGAGAAAAAAATAGGGAATAAAATGATACTTTGAAAATTAGATATAATATTTGGAAAATAAAATAATATTTATAACAAAATTAAAAATAATTTTTTTGATGAAATTAAAATAATAGTAATTATTTAATTTAAATAACTAAACTAGTAGGATAGGTAGAGCAAGAACATAAAAAAGAAAGCTAGAAAGAAGAGCAAAGATAGAAATTTGAAACTTAATGAAAGTGTTGTGATAACGTGTTAGAATTTATAAAAATTTTAATTAGATATAAGATTTTTTTTAACAATATTTTTAAATTTGAAAATTTTTGGAAATATAATATATGAAATATAAAATGAATCTTAATTTTTCATTCAAAAAATTGAAAAATGCATAAAGAAAATGGTAAATAATTGGTAGAAAAAAAAAATAAAAACAAAAACAAAAACCAAAACGAGAAAAAAGAAAAGAAAAAGGAAAAAAAACTTATTTAAAAAAATAAAACAAATGATGCAATTTCAAGGATTTGGACACATGCACTCATATATACCAAAGGCATGTGCAACCCATCCTGCCAGAAGCTAGATTTTATACTTTTTGGGCGATATACTAGTAATATATCAAAATTGACGATATTTCAATTTTTCACAATATATTGAGACCTTCTGATATTCGATATATCGCCAAAATTTCGGCAATTTTTTTCTATTTTTTATTCCTTGTCTGAAATATAGTTCTCCGAACCTTTCTTGTCTTTAATTTTTTGGTCAAACTCTTGCAGTAGAAGCACCCATCTAATAAGTCTTGGTTTTGCATCCTTCTTCGCCAACAGATAACAAATTGATGCATGATCTGTAAAAATAGTAACTTTAGAACCTTACCAGATATGGTCTAAATTTTTCAAAAGCAAAAACTATTGCTCAAAGCTCCTTCTTTGTACTTGTGGAATTTAATTGTGCTTCATTCAAGGTTTTGCTGATGTAATAAATTGGATGAATCATCTTGTAATGCTTCTGTCCCAGCATTGCTCCAATAACATAATCACTCGCATCACACTTCAATTCAAAGGGGTAAACTCGAATTTGGTGATGAGATGATTGGTGCAATGGTCAACTGTTGGGGTTGGTGTCCTAAATCTCGTGAGTTTTGTAATTTTTGTAATTATTGTAAACAAATTATTTATTTAATAAA
>JAOANK020000072.1:247128-258175 GCA_026257165.2 Telfairia occidentalis
AGTTGTGACATGAAGAGAAGTAAAATAATATCGCTTAGGTCACCACATCACCCATATACGACCAAAATCCTCCCCCCATAAGCGCAAACACACAACAAGTCGTGCGAGAATAACCCAAAAATAGCATCAAACCTCTAACGTCAAACTTTAGTCTCCAACAAACAACAAAACTCCACCCATTCAAAGGATAGAAATAATCGTACAACACAACCTTTGACAGGGCAGTTAAGGTCTTGAACATTCCAAGAGCACCAACTAACCATGGGGGAGGGGAGGCGCTAAGGGGGAAGTGCCAACACAGTTGCACCCTGCTAATAACCAAGAGACTTTCCCATCAAACCACATACATCTCTCTCAACACAAGTAGTGTTATGGATAAACAACTCTACATCTCTCCACAATGATATGATATTGTCCACTTTGGGCATAAGTCCTCATGGTTTTACTTTTGGTTTCACCCAAAAGACCTCATGTCAATAGAGATGTTGTTTCTAACTTATATACCCATAATCTTTCTCTTGTCTAGCCAATGTGGAACTTTGGACGCAATGCCAACAATCCTCCCTTTGAACAGAGAACCATTCGAGCCTCCCCTCAAATAGGAATTTCTACATGACTATGTGTCTTTAAGGCTCGTCTACTTTCCCTTGTTCGACATCCAAGGATTCTACTGGACATAGCTAAGTCAGAGACATGACTCTGATACCACTTGTTACGGACAAGAGATAACTCTACATCTCTCCGAAATGATATGATATTATCCATTTTAGGCATAAGCCCTCATAGTTTTGCTTTCGATTTCACCTAAAAAGCCTCATGCCTATAGAGTTGTTGTTTCTAACTTATATACCCATGATCTTCCCCTTGTCTAGCCAATGTGGGACTTTGGACGCAATGCCAACAAGTAGGACAGAAGGTGACATATTCTCAATCACATCCTCAAGGATCGAAAAGCTATCCTTAAAGGGTGAAGATCTAGAGCTCAGAGGCGAATGCCTCTTTGGGAAAACAAAAAAAGAGAACCTACATAATTCTCGAGGATGGCGAGTAGGTGTTTGAACCACCTTCGAAATAAGGGGAACATCAACTAGGCTAATCTCTTGAATTTCCTGAACCACTTTAGCCATCATAGCCACCTTAGAAATCTAAACCTATTTGGGAGCAGCAGGGCATACACCACATAGAATGGCTAAACATCCTGAACCTACTACATTTTTTGGGCTTCTAGGAGTACTCCACTGAAATAGTGATGTTCAGTCCCCTAACACACACAAAAACAGAGCTTGGGAGCTGAGCATCAATATCCATCTCCATACATAAGCACGCAAAGGACAAACACATATCATTCACAATCGCCTTATTAAGGCAAATAAGTTTACCAATTGCACTTGCAATGACACTAAGGCCACAAGTCGTCCATAATTCCAAAGGAACTTGCTGTAATTTAACCCACATTAGTACGCTGTCAAACATAAAGGATTGATCAATGATACTAGTGCACTATTTCGTCAATACAAAGGGTTTACCACCAAATATGCCACGACCCATTTGCTAGAACTCAATCTCTCGCAATACAATATCTTGAAATTGCCAGCAGGGTAATAAAAGGTTCCTCTTGATGATCTCAAATCTTACTCAATAAGTGGGTCACCACATTAAAAGGAAATGCAACATCCATAAACTGGCCCACTAAAGAACCCTCCCAACGACGTTTGCCCTCCTCAACAACATCACTAGGGGGAATGACAACACATTTACCATCAATAACTCAACGATAGAAATCAGACAAACATGTACCTAATGACAAAAGCCTGCGAAAAGGATTCTGCCACGACGTCGTCTTATTAGACCTCACCTCCACTATTAGAGCCATTGACACAACATCACCAACCACTGTAGAAGGCCCCACCAATGGTGGCCTAGGTGCCACTAGCCTAGCACTGACCCCAAACGCAATGGACCAACTAGGCCAGATCGCCCATGACCCTCAATATGGTTAGACGCGCACCCACATTCACAACTGATATAAGCCAATGAGAAAATAAAATGAAGTGCATTGAATGCACTTTAACTTCATTTAAGACAACCTCAAGATGAAGTATAGTTGCATTTATAGAACTAAAAATTGAAGTCAAGAAACATTTAATGAGCTTAAGTTGCACAAAATGAATTCAATTGCAACTCACGCTTCATTAAAGACGAGTCCAATTTCATTTATGAAACTAGAACTTCAAGCTACTCCAAACTACTTCAAGTGAAGCTATATTTACTTCTAGATGGTTACAAACTCTTGGAATTGATAAATTGAACATCAATCTCAGATTTAAGGAGATTTTATTGTAATTTTCATTTTTAAAGCTTGGTTTTCATTGTTTTAGGTTACTATTTAGATAGTGGACATTATGATATTAATGGGCATGAGAGTTACAACCCTTCAATTGACTATAGGTTACTTTAGGACTTCTTTCAAAGGCTATAAATAGCCATTCATGTTTCTTAAAAAACTGATTTGAGATTAAAAAATGTAGTAAAAGAGTCATAGAGCTTTATTTTAGCCAAAAGCTAAGTTTCTTTGCATTCTTATGTTAGTTTGCATGTTTAGTATCATTCAAGTAAGATTTCATCTATCTTTCTTGTGGAGTGGTTCGGATCTCAAATAAGAAACGAGTTTCTTACCTTGAGATATTTGATTAACAAGGTAATCTGGTTTTTACTTTTATTGGGTTTGATTTCAACTTCATTTTTTAGGTTTTTGAGATTAAGTTCTATGGGTCTTGTTTGTTAATAGGATTTTAAGATCCAATTCTCAAGGCTTTCTTATCAACAGCCTAAAGGGGGGATTGAGTCGACTCAAGCCCAAACGCCTCCCTAACCAAATGCCACACCCAAAGGTTCGTGTGACCCAAGATTTAATGCAGACACTAACTCGATGAAAAATGGATTTTCATGCCCTATCGTTCCAAATCTACCATGAGGACCAACATAATGGAACCTAGTAGCACTCGGCGAAACTAGTAGTGCACCCACACATGGCCCTTATACTGACCCAACTGCAGACGACCTAATACATAGAGCCACAACAACCACCTCGTGTAGTCTCCAATCCTAGAACTACCAAAATCTCGATTTGAGTGAGACAAGCGAGTTGGGCTCAGGCCTTCCAATGAACTGGTTCGAGAGACATGCAATAACTTTGATGCTCGAACAACATTAGCAATGAATGTGAAGCCGCCACTCAGCACACCATCACCTCCGACCACTAGTTCCACAGCTAGCATGTTTTGGCCTCCCACAATGTCCCTATCAAGATTCCGATTAGACTCCATCCCCACCAGGTTGTTATAGACAATAGTCAGAGAGTCTTTTCTAGTTGACTGATGTTTCGCTTTACCTACATTGAAATATTAGTTGGTGTGAATGTTATGAAAACTTAACTAAATTTAATCCTACAATTATTGAACTCAAAAAGAAAAAGTTGATCAACCTTTTCTTCTTCAAAACAATTCCCTAATTGTATTGAAAAATACATATCAAAACAATCCCCTAAATTCTTTGAACATCATTTATAATATAATGATGAAATAGTAATATTTCATAAACATTTAAATAATCACTTCGATTCTCTAATATTATATTATTCATGGGAAACAAACACTCTTCGTTGTCGAGTTGTGCTTGTGTTTTTTTTCAATACCAATTGAAATAGAAAAACAACATTCATGTACAGTCATAATCTCCAGCAAGATAGCAACAATACATAACATTGAAAAGGCAAACATTTTTGTCATCCTTCATTTGAAGAGGAAAATGCAGACAGCCCTATTGACTCTCGAGATGGAGCTCCAATTGTCTTGGGGGTTGGGTGAAATTATTAATGTGATGATGTTGATTCATTTTAATAGACACCATGTGATATGTTTGTATCATGTTTCATACGTCTTTTTCTTATTATTTATTATTATTATTTGTTGCTGCATAGTATGTTTAAACTATATATTATATTATTTATTGAAATTTCACGCATAGTTTTATGACCACGAACATACGATACGACAAAAGTAAATAGTGGAAAGAAGTACATAGGCTAAAGTAAATGGTGGAAAATTATCTTCTATTGGTCATGCTTATTATCATGAAAGTGTAATGACAACTGTACTTGGTTGAGTGCAAATTTGCTCCATTGATTAAGTACCCATTAACATCATTTGGAGTTGAATCTTACGTAAAACTCGCTGAGCATGGTAAGAGTTATAATCATCTTTTCGGATAAGTTAAATTATGTTTCAATCAAGTTAACTAGCTTTTAGGTTATTTATGCTTTATAATATTATAATCATATTTTAACATTGCCATGCATCTTTAACTACTATTTCAATATAGCCAATTACACAAAGTATATATGCTTGACCAAAAAGTTGGAGGTTCAAATTCTCACCACACATATATGTTGAACATTAAAAAAAGAAATAAATTTTCAACTCTAAAATTGTCAAGTTATATCAATTTTCACCATAAATTTTTAATTTCATCTAATTGAACCTTAAACTTAAATAATTGTAGCAGTCTTAACAAAATATTTGTGGAGTATTTTTTAACATTTACCAAATTCTTATACTCTTCGTGTTTTAGTTCAATAACCATTTGGAAGTGGAGGGATTCGATCTCATGATCTTTTGGTCAGGAAGATATGTCTTTAACCATTTGAGCTATGTTCGATTTGACAGTTCTTATACTCCTTTTAGGTAGAGTGGTAATGTAAAAGACATATGACATATGAAAGAGAATGTTAGCTAATTGTGTCATGTATCTTGTCTCTTGGATTGGTAGGACTACACTAAAGGTAGTTAATATAGTTTGATTAAATTTTATAGAAATAAAAAAAAAATCAAGTGAGTTTAATTTAATAAATTAAGCCACATGGTTAATTAATGTTCCAAAATAAATATGTATGTATGTATATATAATCACAAATAATTTATCAAGCAAGCCAGATATAGTATGGTTCTCATGAGCTAACATTCTTTAAAATTTGTAGTTTCGAATTGTCATTTATTAATTTATATTGACGATAAATAATTTTAAAAGTAATTAATTTTCAATTAAATTTAAGAAAGAAATTAAAACTTTAAATCATTAAAAAATAGCTCAATAAACTCGGTACAAACTAATATATTAATAAATCATGCAACAATAGTTAGTAACCTAACTTTAATTTGAAGTTTAAATATATGTCACTCTCACACGACCAATATAAGAGCAAGTAATTTCATTTACATTTGAAAGAGTATTACAATAAATTTATGACAAATAATTAACACAATGGAATAATTTTGAAAAAAAAAAGCTTTTAAAATAAAATTATTATTTTTTAGTACTTTTGAAAAAATCAACAATTTAAGGTAGGTTTAGTATAGTTTCTTAAGTAATTTTAGATAATCAAAAATATTTTTTTAAAAAAATCCTAACAAATAAAATATACATTTGAATTAATTTAAAAGCTATTTTTCAAGAAACACAAGAGAGATGAATTATCCACAAAGTATTTAATCGTAATTCTTAAAAAATATATTTGTAATTAATAGCATCATATTTAAATGTAGTGTAATCAAACAAATTTATTATAAAAAAGTATTTTTTTTTAAATATAAAATATACATACTATATTTATAAATAATTTTTTTTTTATAAAAAAGTGTTTAAATTAGAAGTAATCTCAAACCGTCCCTGAAGTAATTTTAATCCAACAATCTAAATTCAAACAATGGATTATTAAGTGATTGTGTTGACATTAATGTAGTTGAACAAGTGTCTTTTTTGTGAAATGTGGGAAGGGGGAGAGAGAATGAAATTCAGGTGGAAAGGAGAAAGGGGACAGGGGTGGGCTTTTAGGTAGGGAAGGGGCAAAGCCAAAGACAAAAACTCAAAAGAGAGGATAGAGTTTTTCATGTCTCATTTGTCCTCCATAATTTTATTTATTATTATTATTATTATTATTGCCATATGAGGTGGGGGAAGTGAGACGAAAGGAAAAAAAAAATTGACTACATGGGGATATGTAAGTATTTTTCAACACACCATGATTAAAAATTTGACATCTATTTATTAATATTTTTTTAAAAAAAACTTTTATGCATTGCTCCCTCCTATATGAAACACACCAATGTATTTGCGTAGCCAAGTATTTTTCAAAAAAACAAGGATATAAGGGGTGGGGGTTTTTGTTAGTTTCTAATACGTTTTAATGAATAACAATTTTGATTTAGTTGGATAATTTATCTTACCTTCACAAGAAGAAGAGAAGTAGAGAGAAAAGAGAGAGAGAGAGATTTTTGGAGATGATATATTGAGTTTAAGGTAAAACAATTAAAAAAAATAGAGAAAGAATGTCTAATGTTTCTACCTGAAACTTTTCGAGGGACTAATGTGAGCAATGAAACCTATGAAGAGAAAAGCTAGCTCTGGTGTGACGCTTTACTAACCACACTCTGATGCTCAAGTCAGTGATATGGATTGAGAATTAGGTCAATCCTTTAGGATGTTCGAGTATCCCTCAATTAGAATGTTCGACGATTACTTATAGGAGGCGTGGTAATGACGGGGCGCTTCGTCTAGCGTGAATCGCCAGAAATGGCGGAGATCTTGGACGAAGTAGCCAACGTTGCAGATATGGCATAATCTTAGGCGTTACCCTTGGATCAAGCTGAGATGAGCTCGGTGGTCTTCATGCCTCCTACAGCAGACATATCAGATATGCTAGGTGTTGAAGATAACGTTCACTGTGGAAGAGTACGTGGCAACTCTGGGTTTGACTACGTGTCCAGTCAGATTTTCCCCCATAACATCTAAAATAATAATAATATTGTAAAGCTAATAAAAGAATTGCCAAGTATTAAAAATTAACTAAATTGTAAAAACTAGAGGTTTAATTTACATTGAAATGAATGAAAAATAAAAAAAGAGAAAGTAAAAGTGTTAGTAAATAGAAAGAAAAAGAAAGAAAGTTAGAAATAAGAAATTAGCTTGGGAGATATAGCAGGGAAAATGAGGGAGTAATGAGTGATGCCAAAAATTTTCATGGGAAAACCAAAAAGAAAGCAAAATCTAAACAAGCTGCTGACAAAATTTCTCTCATGTCATGATGTATCATACTTTTTTCTCGATTTAATACACCGTTTTGTGTACATTTCTAAAGTCACATTATTGCACTCTCTGTCACATTCGACCATTCCATGTTTCCATTTTTCTCTAAAATTAAATTCAATTATAAGTACTTTTCAGGAAAAAAAAAATCAATTATAAATTTGGTCCCACGAACTTGTCCAAGTGTTTTAAAACACAAGTTTGACATATTAAACACAAAAATGTCGGATTTAAGAAATTTATTTTAAGTGGGAAGATTTAAGTAGCCTGAGTTTAGGACAATTGCCCAAGAAGGTGGATTTGAAGGAATGAATTTGGAGTACTGTTGAATCTCTCGAGTTTGTTCCACAAGCTCTCGATTTCATTGACTTACAAGGTAAACATGGGTTCGACATGGCAGCCAAACTTTTCCAAACCCGCACTCCAAAACATTATCTTAGTCCTATATTTTTAATTCTTGTACTTTATTTAAATGTAAATTTGCGTTTATCTAATTTATGTACTTTAAAAAATTAAATAAAGTAGGCAGTTAATTATGTCCATTTAGAATCTTTTGAAAATAAAAGAACTAAGTAAACACAACACTCATAACTCAATACCAAATAGTCAATTGAGCATAGTTCGGTGGATAAAATACATATTACTAAGTTGATTGTTTGATTCCCAATCTCAAAAAAAACAAAAACAAAAACTTAATAGTAAATAGGTTTAAATCTCATTTTGATCCTTAACCTTTTAAGTTTGTTCTATTTTAGTCCCTAAACTTTCAAAATGTCTATTTTAGTTTCTGGACTTATAGAATATGTTCATTTTAGTCCTTAGTATATAATTTTATCATCTAATATTTATTTGTTTGATGTTTGTCTTTAACTTATGTAGCTTAGATACATACTCACATTAACATACTTATGCATATATTTAAAGTTATATCATTCATTTGTTAAAAATAAAATAAAGATGAGAATCAAAACAAACATTTTGAAAGTTCAGAGACCAAAACAAATATTTTAAAAATGTAAAAACTAAAATAAAACAAACTTAAAAGTTTAGAGACGGAAATAAGATTTAAACCTAGTAAATAATTATTTAACCCAAAAGGTAAATTTACGGTGGAAGATAGTTTTATATGAAACAAACTACAAAGAGCATCATATGCTGGCACCACAGATTATGAGAAGTAAAAAGTATGGATAATACTTGAGAGTGTAATAAAAAAGAAGACAAAAGAAAAGAAGAAACAGTGTTGAATTTGGCTGATACATTGGAGGTTAGAAACTTAGAAAGAAATGCAAATGAAGAGACTTTTGAATATCATTCTCTCTTTTCGCTTTCAGAGAACAGACCCCACAACCAATTTGGCTGACATACCCCACGCCATTACCAGAGAGAAACCTGGAGTTGAACAGTGGTCATCTTCAGACTTCTCTCACAAATCCCTTTCACCTCTCAACTCAGTTAAAAAAACTTGGAAAACAAAAAATGGGGTCCAAACTTCGAATCATAATCATTACAAAAAACAACTCCCCCTTCTTTTTATACCATTCCCACTCCCTCCCCTAATTCCACCTTCACCCCCTCTCTCTCTCTGGGTTCGTTTCTCTCTTCCCCTCACTTCACCATGTCTTCTTCTCTTCTCTTAGAAAAAGTCGCATTGGCCGTTGCGTTGCTGCTTCTCTTCCGCTTTCTCCCCAGAGCTCAAACTTCTCCTTATCTTCTCGACAAGATTTCTTCCTTGCCCGGTCAGCCCCAAGTTGGCTTCCGCCAGTATTCCGGCTATGTCACTGTTGGTAACCACAGTCAGAAGGCTCTGTTCTACTACTTTGCTGAATCCCAAATCGATCCTCCCTCTAAACCCCTTGTTCTCTGGCTTAATGGAGGTACTTCCGTTACACATTTTCAGACAATCAATCAATCAATCAATCAATCAATCAATCCCCATTTGGGTTTTGATGTTGTTCGCAGGTCCTGGGTGTTCTTCTCTGGGGGTTGGAGCATTCTCTGAAAATGGACCATTTCGGCCAAAAGGGGAGGTGTTGATCCGAAATGAGCACAGTTGGAATACAGGTTCGATCACAATGCTTGCTAAGTGTTTGTTGAAATGGGTTTGGTTTGGATTGAAGATTTGTGGGGTGTTCATGGTTTGTTCTCTGTTTGTGTTGATCTACAGAAGCGAATGTGTTGTATTTGGAGACGCCAGTGGGAGTTGGGTTTTCGTATTCAACTGATACTTCTTCGTACGAGGCTGTGGATGACAAAACCACAGGTTGGGGAAATGTGAATTCATAAAGTTAGTTTGGATTTCTTGTTCAGCATTTTTTTTTCGTAAAGTGAGATGATGATCATTTTCCACATTGTTGAAAATCACTTCCTACTACCCAAAAGAAAAGGCCACTTCAAGGTCAACTTCTCCCCTGCCTGTTAACTTGGCCCCTCTCTTCTTTTGTTTGTTAGCAAGTAGAAAATACTTCCTTGCCTTTTCTGCCTTCTTTTTCTTTCTTTCTTTCTTTTCCATTCTTCCTTCTTTTTATTGGCCTTTTTTGTTTTGGGGAGAGGCTGCACTTTTGAGTGATGACATTTTCATTGACACTGTTCATACTTGAAAAAAAAAACAAAAATACAATAATCACCCTAGTGCCTTTCATTTTGAACAATTATAATAAGTTCAGTGGTGCTTGTTAAGTTTTGAAGAGCAATTATTCAACTTGAAAGTTTGAGGGTACAACAGTAATTAACAATAGTTGAAGGTGGTTTCTGTATATTTCTTATTAAAAAATTTACCTTTCTGTACATGTTTTAGTTTCTGACTGGCTGTGAGTTGATGTTTATGTTTGATATATCTGTAGCAAGCGACAATCTGGAGTTCTTGGAGAAATGGTTCGACAGATTCCCACATTACAGAAACAGGAGCTTGTTCATTACAGGAGAAAGCTATGCTGGTATGCTATCATGTCTCTTAAAAATTCATCTTCCTTGCTGCAAAAACAAAGCATATTCACAATCATTTTCTCAAATTGTCTAGGGCATTACGTTCCCCAACTGGCAGAACTCATGCTTCAATCTAACAACACCTCATTCAACCTCAGAGGCATTGCTGTGAGTAAAAGAAATTTGAAACCTTTTTTTTTTTTTTTTTTGTATAATCCAAACTACCATTCATATCCCCCTCACACTGTCACACATACGCTTGGACATTAATTTAATTCATGAAACCCAACACATGCACTATCATATCAAATGAGTATATATGACCTCTGTTTTAATGCTTTGCAGATTGGTAATCCTGTTCTAGAATTCAGTACTGACTTCAATTCGAGGGCTGAGTTCCTTTGGTCACATGGATTGATATCTGATTCGACATTCAAAATGTTTACGTCAATGTGCAACTACTCTCGGTATGTGAGTGAGTACTACAGGGGGTCTGTTTCACCCATTTGCTCAAGGGTGATGGGCTTAGTGAGCAAAGAAACAAGTAGATTTGTTGACAAGTATGATGTTACCCTTGATGTCTGCATATCATCTGTCTTCTCACAGTCCAAAATTCTCAACCCTCAAGTGAGTAGTGAACCAGTAGTATATTCACTTCCCTTTCACTTTCCTCAGAATCTCACAATTCTTCAATTCCAATCTCTTCATCCTGTGTAGCAAGTAACCGAGTCGGTTGACGTCTGCGTGGAGGACGAAACAGTTAACTATCTCAATAGGCAAGATGTACACAAGGCACTCCATGCACGCCTTGTGGGAGTGCGACGATGGACTGTTTGCAGCAAGTAATACAAACTTCTTCATACTAACAATATTCACTAAGATGTTTGAAATGGAAAAGCTTGATGTTTTTTCTTTTGTTATTGATAGCATATTGGATTACCAGCTGCTGGATCTGGAGATACCCACGATTAACATTGTGGGG
>JAOANK020000072.1:286735-307148 GCA_026257165.2 Telfairia occidentalis
TGAACTAGAAGGGTATTTAAAAGTCAACAAAGAACCATGTGCAAGAGCATCATGAAGTTGATAATAGCCTCATCC
Source organism: Telfairia occidentalis (assembly GCA_026257165.2). Taxonomy (NCBI): domain Eukaryota; kingdom Viridiplantae; phylum Streptophyta; class Magnoliopsida; order Cucurbitales; family Cucurbitaceae; genus Telfairia; species Telfairia occidentalis. The sequence continues at coordinate 286,811 of JAOANK020000072.1, forward strand.
TACGATCCTACTGTGCACAAATACCCAAATAAAAAAAATTAAAAAAAACTTACGAACTACAAGAGCCATTTTACAGCATGTCTTTTGAATTTCGGGTCTTGCCAACACAAACCTCCTTAAGAGTTAACTTTGTTTATTATTATATCATCTTGTTGTTTCAGCTTTCTCCTCCCGGCTTACGAGCAAACAAGTTAGCTCCTAGGAATTCCAGATCAGGTAAATCATGCTAGCACACATGCCTCAGCGCCTCACAGTGATTGTTCTTTTTTTTTTCAAAAACCCTCTTTTCTCTAGATAATCTCTTACAAAATCTCTAATGCTTAAATTTTTCATTAATTATTTCATACATAAAAAAATTATCTACATTTTTCTACAGTGCACCTCAAAAAAACACACTGGTTATGATGATATACCAATATATCATTTTTTATCCGCACCATCTAACTTGAGAAGAAATACATCCAACAAAAATAAATGCAGCAGCATGGTACTATATCTATATATTTCATACAAAAGTTGCAACAATCACGCACCTGGTCATAGAGAAGGCTAGCCTTGTCAAAGCGCTTCCTTGCTTCCTGCACTAACAATAGATCCCTTAAAAGAGGAGCTCAACAACAAAACCAACAAGCTGTATATATTATATTCCTTATATATATATATAGTCTTTTATAGGAAACAAACTTCATAGAAATACAAAACAGTGGGTGAACAGAAATCAGTTCAAGCTACAAAAGAGTTTTGAGAGAGAGATACATCATGAAACTTGGAAAAAGAAATCAGTTCAAGCTACAAAAGAGTTTTGAGAGAGAGATCCATAATGAAACTTGGAAACCTACAGTACCCCAAACCACAGGAATCTTTTTTTTTAATAAGAACGGTTCCATTGATAAAATGAAATGTACAAAAGGAGAACCCACGCAAACGAAATTGCATAAACATCCCGTCCAATTAGAACAAAAAGATGAATGTACTTAAAATAAACAACAAAACAACAAAATTTATTAGACGACTTTTCTTTATTGAAGAATGACTCTAGATTTCTTCTCAAGCCATAAAGACCGAACAGAAGCCCTAGTGAAAGTAAACCAAAAGATTTTAGCGTCCTTTCCAAATTGATGACCTTCCAAGGTCGTGAGGAGGCCTTTATACCATTTGGAAATAAATTTCCAGAACTACCAAGCAAAGAAAGTAAAGGTGGCGTTGAATTTCCATACTGGGTTCCCAGATCTATCTTGAGTTCAATGCTACTTAAAACGAGCTCCACTATAATTTTTTTTTCTTTGTATACTGCCCTTTCCAAATGGCCTTGCATTGTCGAGGATCCACGTTAATAATCTCTGAGATTCAATGTAAAAGTTCAATAGTTTCTTTCCATCCACACCTCCTAAGAAATTCCTTTGACAGCACCCTCCCAAGAACTCTTCCTTTTCTTTTTGAAGGATGGCCAAGAAGTTGTTTTCGAAGCACCCAAGCTAAATTGAAATCTTGCAAAAAAGAAAGCCACACCCCATAAGGTTTGGGCTTAGGAACAATGAAAGAAGAGAAGATCAAGATTCTCCCAACATTTCTTACATAGACAGCAAAAAAGCTTGGTGACAAGCTTATTTGCGGATGTCTCAATTAGTCAGCTAAGAGGGTCCTCTGCCAGAAAATCAGTAAAGAGAATCAACATGCACAAGCCAGAAACCAAAACTGCACCGTGCCATTGCAACATAAAAACTGTCATCATCTACCATAACCAGTAAAAATCAGAAATTTCTCATGTCATTTAGAATTTTGCCCATCCATGAGCCTACATGCATGAACCTATGGGCATATTACATACAGGAAAAAAGAAAAGAAAAAAAGGCAATGTGGTATGAAGTTTAACTAAAATATCACTCAAATTCATAACTAGTGAAATTACATAGTAAAAGTTTCCACTGTTCCTAAGCCAACTAAAATCATAACTGTTTAATAATTACATGCAAAACCGAATTTGATTCTTCTACAATCATGAGTACCCATTTAATTTACATGCATCTAGCTAACCATGCAATATTTAAAGTCATAAAATGCATAGAATATAATATCTAAAATAGTTGAACCCGTGGCCTTAATGACAAATGGGTTTGAAAAGCTTGTCCCGCTAACCACCCAACCAATGGAAAAATAAATTTAACCATGCAATTCAAGTATCAAGAAAGAAAGAAACTAAGCAACTTGTAACTTGTAGTACCTTGACTTCAAGCAAATCAATATTGACAAACTGTAGTAACCTGTCATTAAGCATATGCTCCACCTAACAAGTAGAAAAAGAAGAAAATTATAAAATGTGTTCTAACAGAATATTCAACATTCAAAACTTTTTTGAAGTTTTCTCTACCAAAAGAATTTGAATATACAGAAAAAAAATAGCAAACGAAGGAAAAATTTAATCAAGGAAATGGATCAGTAATCAATGAAGTAAAATATGAATTTCATCCAGCTTTCCCAAGACAAAATTATAATTTCAAAAAAGAAAGATGGATAAAAGCTACAATCCTGAACAGTGATTTAAAAGAAAGATTATGGAAAACTATACCACACTCAAACATTTATACATGGAACATACTATACCTGGGAACGAAGGACTTCCTTGTATGTCCCAATTTCCCTCAACGCAATTGTAAATTTGGTCATGACGGGTCCTGAAATATCATCTACAAGTTAATTGACCAAGCAAGATTGAACCTTCTGCTCAACTTGCAGACTTAGTTCAGCTTGATATAAGAAGCTAATCTGTAATAGAGGTCATACATGCAAGCATCATTCAAAAAAGTAAAAGAGATCGGGAGAGACATGTTGCAAATATAGAGAAATCAATATGATTGCACTCAACAAAGCAAACAATAAAATTTCACTAAACAACCACAATCTTCAATGCAAGCGTTTGTGCTTAATTTCCCTTTTTTGGATTGGAGAGACAAGCTTAACTTCTGTTAACACAAAATCATGAGGTGTCTAATGTCTCAAGCTTGTGCACAATTCACACGTCAAACATTACCAAATAAATTTTCAAACAAACAAGCATACCTCCAAAAGCAACACTGATAGGGTCATTATGCCCTCCCCCAAAAGTTTCAAGGGAACTTGCAAATGCAATATCGCCATCATATCCCTCACCAAGTCCTTCACTGCAAAATAGAAAAAGAAAGAGCGATTAGAAAATTCTTGCTGAGTCTTGGGCAAGAGAGAAGTCAAACCAATCTGACCAAAACTTCACTGAATTGCAAAGAAAATACTTGTGTTTTAAAAGTACGAGAGTAAAATAAGAAAATTAATGTCAAAAGTGTACACCCTCAATCATAAAATCAAGAAGTCTGCAAATAAAACGTTGAAAAAACCATGAAATACCATTCCATTACAAGATATAAGAAAACAATAAGCAATAAAGAAGAAAGAAAACAGGAAATGTTACCATCAACAAGAAGAAGGTCAAGTAAACCAAGACCATATTCGAAATTCCATGAGTCTTAGAGGTGTACCCATGGATGAAATTAAAAATCACTAAATATTAAGGCATAATTTTCCAAAAGAGAACTTAAACACTACTTAAATTTTCCAACTTGAAACCAAGTCCTCCTCCAAAGAAGACTCTGAGTTCGTGTAGACACACATCGAAATTGACAGAGATACTCTTCGTGAAGTGACACATATTTTTTTAAAAAACAAACAAAATAAAGAATAAAAAATGCTAAAATAGACATACGTGTATTTTCGACATCCTTTATAAAACTTCAAACTCCTCTCCCTCAATAATTCAGCACTTTCCTCCAAGCATTGTATCTGTATCACAAATGTCATTAATCAACAACAAAATAGCACCTACAATTTAACATCTTTCATGTGAAAAATATTCCAGCTGGTACAAGCATGCAAAATTTTTCATCCATTAGTGCCACAAGAGGACACCCATTTTCAACATTAATGTAAGAGAAACCTAGCGAAACCTGCATATTTGCAGATAAAATCAATCTCAAGATGTATTTAACTGTAGCAGGAAAACAAAATCAGATGCTGTAGCAAGCTTCATGCCACTCTTGTAACTGTACCATTTTACTTCATAATTGGTCCTATTTTTTTCTTTTTTTTGCACGGGGGCTGCTACTTTACATGATTTTGAGATATTTTCATAATGCTGTTCCAAGCATATTTGGTAGACAAGACGTAGCTATCACGTGGGACTTGGGAGACATGTACAGAGCAGTTACGTAATTTTATTGACAAACCAAGGAATTGAGAGAATGTTGTCAAGAAGGCAAGGTTAAAATCATTCAATTGTTGTTGCTTAGAATAATTGTTCTGTTTATACTCCGTTTATTATCAACTCAAATGGAGTGTTTTTCTTGTAAGCTCCTAAGAGTGCTAATATTCTTTTATACTCTTCTCTACATCAGTGAAAACTTCTCTGTTTCATGAGAAAATTAAGTCATGTAGGAGTAACTGACAAGCAGAAACCAGGGCACTATTGATTTGTGAACAAGTTAGCCAATATCACTGCCATATTTTTTTATCTGTTTTCTTTTTTGAGTGTTCACTGCTCATAAGGAGATCTTCAGAAGATGATCTATCTTTTGGACACCTCATTTTTGTGCGGCTAATCTTTTACTATCAGTTGACTAGCAGTCGAGCACTCAGTTTTGTAAGAAAAAGTCGGCAATTAAATGATATGGGTTGATCGTAACAATCTCAGGCAAACATAGAAAGACTAATAAGTAGATTATTTAGGATTAAAAAGGAGAGAATATCAGAGAGGTCTGGGAATGAATGAGTTTTATGGTTTCTCTTTGGTCAATTATTACATATCAACGATGTTTTAACTTTTTCACCATTGGCTTATTGATATTCTTTCTCTTTGATTGTAATCTTCCAAGGCATGGGGATTAGAGATGGTGCTGGTCATTATCCTCTATGCCAATTTGTTCATATCCTTTAATGTAAATGTTTCTTATCAGATCAAAATAATTTAAAGATTTAAAAATAAAAAATAAAAAACAAGCAAAACAGAGTTTGCAGCTATGGCATAAAGAATATTTGCAACCTGGAAACTTTCATGCAAAAAATTTAGCCCAAGATAAGAACTCAAAAATTATATTATGGAAACTTTTCTTCCTATATTCCTCCTATATACACACACACACACACACACATATACAAAATAGTAAAAGTATTAATTTAAGATTAAATTTCTTATTAACTTAAGCTTTTGGGTTCAATGGTGATTTAACATAGTATCAAAAGAGGAAGTTATCTATTCGAACCCATGCAATGCCAATTCCTTCCCATTTAATATTGATAACCACTTGTTAGATCTTGTGCAAATTTCAAGCCCACAAGTGAGAAAAGTGTCAAAAGTATTGATTTAAGATTAAATTTACAATAACCTATCAGCAGAAAAGTCACAATTCTAATACACAATTCTAATAGGGACTGTGAATGTATTCATTTCAAGACCATGGTCTATACGCTTATCAGGGACCATAGTATTTTTCTGTTGGTATATAAATTACAGAAATTTAAAGAAACAAAAAAACAATGTAGTGGAAAATACGCTCAAGGCCAAGAATAATTGCCCATTATTCTTGCAGCCTCCTACAGAATTTCTTAAAAATTCAACAAAATTGGTGTAAAGGACTTTAAACTCCCATTGTAAGAATAGATAGCAACCCAATTTTCCTGGAATTTCAAATTTGGGAATAAAAGATTTTCTGAAATAAGCTCATAAAACCTATATCTGACTGACCATTTAAATGACGATCAAGATATCTTGTAATTTACTGAACGACGATAGTAATAACTGGCATATCCGCTCAATAAAGGAGCTTTTCGAAAATGAAATTGACTGTTTGACCAAGAAACAAATAAGGAAAGAGTTCATTAAAAGAAAAAGACAGTTTCCCGGATTCTCAAGAGGGGTTCGCTGTAATATAATAATACCCTTTTAACTTCTTAAGCTTCATTTGGGACAACGCATTTATAGAGTTGCAAAGTTTCCTTGTGTGTCACAGAAACCAGAAAATAATAAATACCCAGCAAAATTGAGCTCTAGAGGAAAGATGGGTTAAAAAGTAGGGAATACAACATTAATTATAAAGTGAAGAAAAGAGAACCAACCTGCTTGCGGAACATAGGAGAATCATCAAGCTTCGCGAAATGCATTTTGAGAGCGAACTAATAACTTGCAGCCAAGGGAAAACAAATGTCAATAATAAGGCGGCATTAAAACTCGATCACGGTAAAGGGGAGCAAACCAAGACATGGATTCCCCAGAATTCGTCAAAAACAGAATCAGATCTCCCACATTCTAGTCCACGAAGAACAACATGAAAATGAAAACCCCAGAAATAGAAAGGCAAGAAACAAGCACGCAGACGGAACCTATGAAGAAACCCAGAAAAAGAAACCTAACAAGGCAGCATAAAGGGGGAAAGAAAACCCAAAAAGAGAAAAAAGAATTATTAAACCAGAGGGGTGGGTACAGAAGAAGGTGATGAGAAAGAGAGAGAAAGAGAGGGGAGTTTTCTTACAGCTCCCAATAAGAGAAGAATTAAGAAGGGAATAATGATGTAATTAGGTTAAATTGGTGGATTGGGTATGATTTGGTTTCAAAACCCTAAAAGGGAATGAGTGGGAAAAGGGAGAAGAAGAAGAAGAAGAAGAAGAAGAAAAAGAAAAAGGGGAAATGAGATTGTGATACGAGGGAAGAGAAGAGAAGGGAAAGAAAGAAAAGGAGGGAGATGGGGGGGTTAGCAAAGGAGCATTAATGGATATCGGAATTGAGTAGGGAAATTTGATTAAGAGAAATCAATCTCTTTCTTCTCTCATCTTCCCATTAAACCTGAAAATGTCGAAGAAGCCCATATGTGGGAGACGATGAGAGACAGGGCACAGTCATTGATTAAAGCGAAAAAACAGAGCTTTTTTCCTCTGTCTTTGCCCCTTTTTCTTTCCCTCTCTCTCTCTCTCTCCTCTTTTTTTTTTACTTTGGATTTTCGTAGAAAGAGAAATGGATTGGAGTTGGAGGCAACGGAAATTTGAGTGTGTGTGTTTTATTTTTTTGTTTGGGGGTAAGAAATTACGTCGTTTAAACTGGTAATGGGAACGATGTCGTTTTTGATTGCTTGAGATTGCAAATGGAAGGATCGTCAGAGTATCTGACAGTGAGTGAGTAGCTTAGCTTTACAGAGTTTCGAGACGTGAAAAAAAAAAAAACAAAAAAAAAAAAGACAGTTGGAGTTGGGAGTAACCCCACCCTCTTTGGGGCGCGTGTTCGTCAAACTCGGACCACAACCTGTCTTTATTTAAAACATAACAAAACAAAAAACAAAACCCATTTCCCCTTTTTATCATTCATTTCATTTGATTCTCATTTATTCAAGCCCAAACAGCTAGTAAGTAAACAAAAATGAATGTAGACTCTCTTCTTTCTTTACTTTACTTTTATTAGATTATAAATTTAGTTGAGATATTTTGCACATTATCTCTATTTAATCTCTAAATTTTTATCATTTTATTTGTTTAAATTTTAAGTTTTCAAGATTATGTTAATTTAGTTCATAATTCATTATGATTGTATCTATTTTATTATCTAAACTTTAAACAATTTTAATTACATTCTTGAACTTTGAATAATCTCTAGTTAAATTATTAGTTAAATCACAAATTTAATTTGTAAAATTTGGAGGTTATATCTAATAAATTCCTATACTTTTGAAAGTATAGGACAGCTTACACTTTTCTTTTTTTGTTTTATTTCTTAGACCAAATTATTTTCTTCTTTATTTTACGGAAAGACTTGGACTTTTTTAAGAAATTTTCTTTAGTGGTTTGTTTTGAATAATGGCAGAATCTTAGGGGTTATTGTTGGTCAGCTTATAACTACCTTAACTTGTTGAGGTAATTTTGCACAGTAAAGTAATACATAATCAGTCTTTCTATGTACTATTATTCTATATTGTTGTAGTTTTCTTCTCTTTTTCTTTTCTTTGGTTTATGGTAACAAAACCAAGTTGAAGTGTTTTTACAGTAAACTTTCTTTCTTCTTTATCTTTAAGTATTATTAGTCTTGTTGGAGAAGATTAAAAATTGTGGAAAGAGATGGAGCTAGTAAATAAAGGAGGCAGTTCAAACACACAATTCATTATTGATAACCTTGTAGTGTAACGTCCCGTCATTTTATTAATTCATATTAATATTTTGTGTGGAACTAATTGAGAGACTAAGTTATTGTAGATGGGTGTTGGAGGGGGAAATTAATAAATTTGTGTTTAATAAAATTAAGGGGGTTTTATTATGTGAAAATTTAGAAAAAATTAAAATAATCACAATTTCGTAATTGAGGGAATTAGGGTTAGTATTGGAAGGTTGAGGTGAACCCTATAAATATGTTGTTAAGGACCCTAGCCACCAAAAACTCTTTCTCTATTCCTAAAAGAAAGATAGAAAGAAAAAAAATAAAAAATAAAAAAGGGCTTCCCTCCTATTCTCTATTTTTCCTTTTCATACATAAGACCTCCTCCTTCCCAAAAAAATTTTCCCTCACACTTATTTCCCTCTTTAGCGGCAGTAGTGGGCAGCTGCAGAGGCTGATCGGTGGCAATATCGATAGCGGCAACGGTAGGTCGCCGGCGAGATGTTTTTCTTTTCCTTTTCCTTGATTTTTTCTACTTCCTTCGCTCCATTCGAGTCCTCCTTCTGGGAACAACCTCATCGTCGTCTCCTCTCATCCCAATCAAAACAAGCAAGGCAGCGGAGCTCTCGTTGTGTTTTTTTCAAAATTTTCCCCTTGTAATCACGATTTTCTCCTTTTCTTCGACCATTAAGAAAGCGTTTTGGCGAAACAAATGGTTGAAAAGCACCACGAGGACGAGATCTACGCATTGATAGAATTAAAATCACGATTGGGCAAGAGGTGAGGCGGCACGCACAGCAGAAAGCCACTGCAGTGGCGACGCGTGTGGCACATGAATCGGGGTTCAACCCACACTTGGTGGACATGGAGTGTCTGTTTGGGCTGATTCTGGCGGCGTTGGACTTCTGAGGGTGAGTAGATTTCAAAACTGGTCCCTGTTCACCAATTTGAGGCGACGCGTGGTGGTGGCGCATGAGCTGCAACTGGTCCAGAAACGACAGTGCTTTTCCGACGTTGGTGGTTCCTCAAAAACCATAACTTTCCTTTGGAATTTTAGATTATATTAATTAAAATTAGAAAAGTTAATTAGGGTATTTTAGGAATTTTGACCTAGGTTGCTTAAGGAATCAAATATCGGACCACTTGGGGGTTCATTTGATGTTTTTCTTAAAAATTGAGATAAGTGACTGCACTTCTGGATAAACCATTGGGCTAGGTTGGTAATTGTCTGACTTGTTTTGGTGTATGTGTTGAATATGACTATCTTAAGTCGTTTGAGAATGTGAGCATGATGTGTGGTTGGTTGTATATGTGGAGGTTATTTGCCATGGGCATCGATTATATGTGATTTATGGATGCTAGGGGCATTATTAGAATATTGTATGATAGATGCCTTGAGGTTTCGGATTATGTGATATGTGTTGTTGGGACCTATGTATAGCTATGGTTTGTGTGTTGCATGTTCATGGTTAGTGTCATATCATCTTTGCTTAGTGGTATATTGAGGACCTCCATAAAATGCATTCTCTATTGTGTGCTTATTTGAGGTTCCTCTATGAGACTTTGTATCTCTGCTTATGATATATTGAGGAGCTTCATGAGATGCATTCTCTATTGTGTGCTTAATTTGAGGTTCCTCCATGAGATGGTACGATACTATGTGAGGCAGGAAGTATGGTCCCACATGAGATGTATGACTGTTCGTGCTTGCATGTCCGACCCCCAGGGCTCGGAGTTACTTATTGGGTATCTTTATACTCAACTTATTTATTTTCTTTCTTTTTAGGTAAAGACAAGGTCTATTGAGGTGGCTGAAGAGGAGCGGGTTGCAAATAGGACCACTTCCGCTTACAGTTGATTTTGTTGTTTTATTTCCTAAATTCGAACCTGTTATTTAGTCTCTGAACTATCTTTCACTTATGTGTAGTTTACTTGTTAATTTTAGTATAAAATCGGGATTCCAGTATAATTTTATTATGTTTGAAACTAACTTATTTTGATCTACTTATATAATAAAAGTTGTTTTCGAGTTAAGTAGTTTGTAAATCTTTTAACTTCAAGCATGCATGCTAGTAATGACCCTAGGTAATCTATGTCTCAAAGTCGGGTCGTTACATATAGTGACAAACTACAAGGTACTAGAGAATGTATATGGAGGCATATCTTCAAGGTTTACCTATATGGGAATTAGTTACAAGAGAAAATGATGAAATTCCTACAAATAACCGTCTCGAAAATTCTGAGCCACGCAGAAAATAGAAGATTAATTGTGGTATATGTCGCCACGTGTTTGCGACACGGAGCAGCCAACGTCCTCGAAAAAAGGAGATTTTAAGAAAGAAAAATAAGTTGTCACCAACCATTTTTATGGTGTGATTGCTCACCAAAATACAATAAAATAAATAAAAAAAATAAGCGAAAATAAGATTTTGGGGTTCGAGAGTTTTTTGTGCATAAGAAAGGTGTTAGCACCCCACAACACCCGTTAAAAAACGGTGGCCAAAAATTTATCTTGAAATATCAAAAAAGAAAAGCACTTAAAAATGGTATTTTAGTAGAAAATAAATTTTAAAATAAATGTCTTATTTTATCTTTCATTTCTTCAACATTGAAGACATGATTAAATAAGCGGAAACAACCTATTAATTTGGCTATATTAGAATTTGTTTTTGTTAAATTAAGGAAAAGTTCTTCACTCAAGAATATTAAAAAAATTTATCATTCTTCAACTTCATTATAGGAAGCCATTAAAAAAAAGAATTTTTTTTAAAACAAAAATTTTTATAAATTTATTTTTTCTTGGAATCAAATCTCGGACTCCTAAAGATTATGATTTTTCACCTCAAGAATTCTAGAAAATTGGACTCTCAAATATTTCTAGATTCTGTTGTAGGAGTTTTGTTTTTTTTTTTTTTTTAAAGTTTTAAAGAAAATAAAAAAAAATTGAAAAGGTCATAAAGACACTTTGTAAACAAGAAGAATCAATTTAAGAAAAACAAATTTAAGGTTTTAAAGATAATTTTGTAATGGGTGGAAAATTTTAAAAATAAAAAATAAAAGAATAGAATAGAAGAAGATATAATAGAAACATGAAACTTACTAAAATAACAATGACATCAAATTAGCAAGCAAATAAACATAGAAGACAAAGATACATTTTAAAGGGCAAATCCTATTAACAAGATAGTTAAATTAACAATCGAATAAATAAATATACGATGACATATGATAATCTCAACTTCCCAATCAAATAAACATAATAGACAAAAGTATAATTTACAAAGCAAATTATAGCAAATATCTAAGCAAATGCAATGTAAAAAATTTAATGAAACATATTGAAATCTATCTTGGACTCCCAAAGAATCGATTCCTCACCTCAGGAAAACTAGAAAATTAAACTCCCAAATATTTCTAGATTCTATCGTCGGAATTTGCATTTTTAAAAAATGATGAATGCATATACTAACACTCAATATCACTGAAGAAAAAGAAAAAATAATAATAATAAAGCATATAAGATAGCAAAGTGTATACAAGGTCAACATAAGACTTGTTAGGGAAAAGAATAATAATTATCACATAAAAGATACTAAAATAGATAAAAACAATTAAATAAATAAAGTAGTGAAGAGAAGTAATTAAAAAAAAATCTTAGAATAAAACAAATTAACAAACTGAATAGGCAACTAAATATGTAAACTCAACCATTTAGAAAGAAACTAGAACTTTAAATAATGATAATAAAAATAATATATATATATATATATATATATATAAAAGAGAAAACGTAAATCAAAATTTAAAAAACAAAAGTCTTTTACAGGTACCACTGACGCGACCACACGGCTACCCCTCTGTTTTGTTTTGTAAACATATTATATACTAATAATAGTTATAATAATAATAATAAATGAAAAAAGCAAAAAACGTATAGAGGTTTGATAATTATTTAAAAAAAAAAAAAAAAACTCTTTTAAACAAACCCTCAAACCTCATTTCCTTCTATCCTTTCTCTCTCTCTCTCTTCTTTCCTCAAACTCTCATTTCCCTTCCCGCTTTTATTTTCTCCAAACTTTGTTTCCTCTTTTTTTGTTTTTTTCTCTTCAATTTTTCTCCTTCTCTTCCTCTCCTACTTCTCCATGTTTCCTTAAAACAAACTTTCTACTCTCACCTTTTACTTCTTCTCAACAAACATCTCTTGTTCTTTTAAACTAGCACAACAGATCGAGAACCGACATGATAAAAGGAAGAATAAATAAACTCTCACCTCCCAAAAGGTATGTTGTTCAACTTCTCTCTTTCTTTGTTTATATTCTTTTTGTTCCACGTGCACTCACTTTCTTTTTACACCCACCTCAACTCTTTTTCAAAAAAAAAAAAAAAAAATAGAAAACTAGAGCTAAAATAAATAATAATAATAACAATAAAACGAGTAGAAATAGGAAGCACACGAGATGGAGTAATAAATAAGAAACGGTGCACAAATTTAAATATGCACGTAGAGCTTAAGAATAAGAAAAACGAAGAAAAAAAAGTCTCTAATACCTTTGCTACTACTTTTCTTGTAGGGGAGTTATGGAAGAGGGGGATTTAAGCCTCTTCTCTAGTTGAAGGTGGTTTGAAACACTTTTCAACTTTGAAATAAATGGTCGAGGTTTAGAATGAACAAAATAGAAACAAACTCGTCGAAATGAGGGCAGATCCTTGGGAAGGAAATCCCTACTGCCACCTTCAACTAAGTTGTATTATTCTTTTTGTTGTTCTGGATTTATGAGAAGACTTTTTGCTCTCTTTCTCCTTTTTTGCTGTAGATTTTATTGTGTATGCCCTCTTCTTTTCAAGGTTTTTATAGCCCAATCCATTTCTATTTTAACCCTTCTTTTTGAATCCAAGCCAAAAATGCAGGTTGTCTTAATTTATATGCAAAACAAAATGGATCTTTTTGAGAGAGGACACCCTCTCTCTTTTTTTGTTTGTTCTCTTTTTGCCCCGTTTTTTTAGCGAATCAAAATAAAATAAAAGGCAAACAATAATAAACCCTAAAAAGAGTAAGTTAAAGGCACAAATAAATATAAAAATAAATCATGGTAAAATAAAATAGGTAAAAAGGACAAAATAAGTGGTTACAACATGTCCCTCTTTGTACATCCTTGTAGGATTAGAAGGTGGACAAAGGCGTAGACATTATTTTGTCCAGTTAAAGCTTCGAATCCTGCAAACTAGCAATATTATCTATAATGTTGAGGACCAGTGATAGAGAGTCAGGGGTCAAGGATAAACAAGCGCCACACACAACATGCAAAGATTGTGAGTTGGTTAAACAAACATCACACGAAAAGTAGAACGTCGGGGGCCAGGGATAAACAAGCGCCGTACACAACATGTAGAAGATCATGGGTTGGTTAAACAAGCAACCACATGACAGAACGTCGGGGGCCAGCACCACCACGATGAGATAACAGAAAACATTGGGGGCCAGGGACAAACAAGCGCCACTATAGTGAAACAAAACTTGAGGATGCATGCATGCATGCATATGAATTATGGGTTATAATACTTTACTAGCATTTGGTCATTCTCTCTTTTTTTTTTTTTTTGAAAAGAGGTTAAAACGTTCAAAATAACTCAATTATTGACACATATTTGAAACTTAAGCTTTGGATTGATAGCAATCTCATTGTCAAAAGCTCGTAAATCTCATTGGCTACTCCCAAAACAGGCTTTAAGCAACACAAATGGTCATTTTAAAAAAAAATACAATGGCTAGAGCCCTTTTTCCTTTTACGTATAATACTTTTCAACAAAATCCGCGTTTATGGGGTTTGATAAATCTTGTCCATGTTTGTTAGGACTAGTGCTTCGCCTGAAAATGCCCTTTTCACCACATATGGTCCTTCGTAATTAGGTGTCAACTTCCCCCTTCGATCTTTTTGAAATGACAGGATTCTTTTTGAAACCAAATCTCTCCGTCCTGAAAGCAACGAAGGAGAATTTTCTTGTTGTAAGCTCAAGCCAGTTTTCTCTGATACAACTGCCCTCTACACAACGCAACCATCCTTTTTTCCTCAATGAGGTTCAATTGCTCATACCTTGCTTGAATCCATTCTGCTTCCTCAAGTTTTGCTTCTCTGATCACTCTAAGGGGTGGTATTTCAACTTCAATTGGTAGAACCGCTTCCATGCCATATACCAAGGAAAATGGCGTTGCCCCAGTTGATGTGTGGATTGAAGTACGGTAACCATGTAGGGCGAATGGCAACATCTCGTGCCAATTTTTATACGTGAGGGTAATTTTCTTGATAATTCTCTCGATATTTTTGTTTGCTGCTTCCACCGTACCATTCATCTTGAGGCAATAAGAAGTACAATTCAAATGCTTAATTTTGAACTGAGTACACAACTCCTTCATCAGTTTGTTATTAAGGTTCCTTGCATTATCGGTGATGACCTTCTCTAGAAGGCCGTATCGGCAAATGATGTCCTTTTTTATGAATTTGAGGATTGTCTGCTTCGTCACGCTTTTATAAGAAGTAGCCTCTAGCCACTTAGTGAAATAGTCGATAGCTACCAGAATGAAATGGTGACCGTTCGATGATTTAGGTTCAATTGGACCAATTACATCCATCTCCCACATAGTAAACAACCATGGAGCTATTAATACGTACAGGGAAGAACCGGGAGTGTGAACTTTGTCTGCATATATCTGGCATTTATGACATTTTCTTGCGTATTTGATGCAATCTAATTCCATAGTGAACAATAGTATCAAGCACGTAGGATTTGTCTAGTTGTGTTAATTCGCATGAGTCCCACAAACTCCTTCATGTATTTCCTCTAATATACTCTTGGCTTCTATTACATCCACACATCTTAGGAGCGACATGTCATAATTTCTTTTATACAACACTTCCCCATTTAGGAAGAAATTCATGGCTAGCCTTTTGACAGTGCGCTTATCATTCTCAAATGCCCCAGGCGGGTATTCTCGGCACACAATAAAGCGTTTGACATCATGATACCAAGGATTTCCATCTCGTTCTTCTTCAATATTCTTGCAATAAGCTGGGGACTTTCGCTTTCCGATCTTTATGGGCTGGATTTTCTCATTGTAGTGCATGTTAAACATGGCTGATAAAGTTGCTAGCGCATTTGCAATTTGATTGTTTTCTCACCCGACATGTTCGAATGTGATAGACTTGCAAGATTGAGCCAGCTCTCGAATGTATTTATTATAGGGGATCAGTTTAGGGTCTCTCGCTTCCCATTCCCTATTTAATTGGTGTATTATCAAAAGCGAATCTTCGTAAACTTGCAACGTTTTTATCTCCATGTCGCATGCCATTTGAACCCTCATACTATATGCCTCATATTCAGCCATGTTATTTGTGCAATCAAAGTATAACTTAGCAGTCAATGGAAATAATTTTCCCTCGGGGGACATCAACATTGCCCCTACACTATGCCTCACCTCGTTCTTGGCTCCCTCAAATAACGTTGTCCATGTTTTTAAATCTCGTGGTGCATATGCTTTCATTATTGCCATGATGTCTTCATTCGGGAACTCAAATTTCATTGGTTCATAGTCTTCTATTGGTAGCTTTGCTAAATCGTCAGCGATTGCACTTCCTTTTATTGCTTTACGAGTAACATATACGATGTCATACTTAGACAACAGGACCTGCCATTTAGCTATTCTTCCAGATACAGACGGTTTGTCAAAAATATATTTTATGGGGTCTATCTTCGAGATGAGCCAAGGTGTATAATACAACATGTATTGCCTTAATCTTTGAGCTGCCCAAGCCAAAGCACAACACGTTTTTTCTAGCAATGAGTAGTTTGACTCGTAATTCATGAACTTCTTACTTAGATAATAAATAGGGTGCTCTCTTCTTCCCAAGGAATCATGTTGTCCTAGCACACATCCCATTGATCCTTCCTTTACTATTAAGTACAAACGTAGTGGTCGTCCAGGAGTTTGTGGTACAAGTACGGGAGGACTTGTAGATACTTTTTTATTTTCTTTAAAGCCTCGCGACATTTTTCATTCCAATGACACATCTCATTCTTGCGCAAGAGTTTCAATATGGGCTCACAAGTATGGTTAACTGTGAAATGAAGTGTGCGATGTAATTTAACCTCCCTAGAAAACTTCTGATCTCTTTTGAGTCTTGGGTGGTTTCAAATCTACAATTACCCCGATTTTATCTGGATCCACCTTACTTCCTTCTTGACTAATGATGGACCCCAATAGCCTTCCTTAAAGATACTCCAAATATGCACTTTGCTGGATTCAACCTTAGTTTAAACTTCCTCAATTGCTCAAAAAGTTTGCAAAGGGTGACCACATGCTTTTCTTCCAGTCGAGATTTGGCTATCATGTCATCGACGTATACCTCGATTTCCTTATGCATCAAATTGTGGAATAAAGTAACCATAGCCCTCTGATAAGTTGCCCCAACGTTTTTTAAACCAAAAGACATGACTTTATAACAGAATGTGCCCCATAGAGTGATGAAGGTTGTCTTTTCTTGATCCTTAGGGGCCATTTTAATTTGATTGTATCCAGAAAATCCATCCATAAATGAGAAAGTAGAATATCTCGCTGTATTGTCTACTAAGACATTAATGTGAGGCAATGGAAAATTATCTTTGGGGCTTTCCCGATTGAGACCTCTATAGTCCACACACATTCTAACCTTTCCATCCTTTTTTGGAACTGGGACAATGTTAGCAACCCACTCGGGGTATTTAGCCACTGCCAAGAAACTCGCATCAAACTGCTTTTTAACCTCATCCTTAACTTTAATTAACACATCCAGCTTCATTTTGCGAAGTTATTGTCTTACAGGTTTACATTCATTTTTGAGTGGTAATCGATGCGTCACAATTTTCGTGTCTAAACCAAGCATATCTAGATATGCAAACACGTCCCTATACTCATGGAGTAAAGCTATAAGGTTCGAACAATCATGTTCCGCCAATGAAGTGCCCATCCATATCTCCCTAATATCTTCTGTTATCCCCAAATTTACTACTTCCAAAGGTTCTTGATATGGCATCATCATCTTCTCTTCATGTTCTATTAACCTTAGCAACTTTGGCAAGTCATATTTGTCCTCCAAAATTTGTTCAATACTGTCAGCTGAAACTTCGAAATTGACTTTTAAATTAGTGTCGTTTTCACTTCTAATATTTTCTTCGTCGAACCTGAATCATTTGAGTGATATGTTGAGAATGACAAAAGAAACGAAAATAAATATGAATAACGAGAGAACAAAAGAAAATGATGGGACCAAATATCATAAGCCAACAATCTCTTTCGTTCATACTAGAGAAAAATGAAATGCAAGTAGTTGTTGGACATCAAGATTGCTTAAACAACAAAAAACTAAAAAGGCCCTATTACAAAGACAACATTAAGGCCCTTAGTCATAACTACAATGATAATTACTTTTGTGCTTTAGTGACTTATGACAGCTTTTTAACTTCCCAATTGCACAGGTCATGCTCGGGAGGGCATGGGTAAACCAACTATTGAGGTGTGATTGTGCTTTCAGAGATAACAGAAACTGATGGATCAAAATATTTTGTTGCATTCTTCCGGCTAACTATTGTCATAGATAATTTCACCTAGCTTGAAAGCTTCGAATAAGTAGGGTATAATCACCCTCTCTTCTCTGGCTGATCGTCCCTCCAAACGTACAGTATTTTGCTCTTTCATTTATGCTCTAATCCTTTCTCGGTCAAGATTTGTTGGTTTATAACCCAATCCAAATCTTTCTTTATTTTTGGGGAGGCAAATTACCTTGGGATTTCCTTGATTGTTTCATCCTACTCCTCCATGCATTTGGAAACCACTTTTTATCATTGTCTTTGCAAATATTAAAGTCGTCTTAACCAAATAGTGATCTATATCCCAACCTTTAGTCGAGAAGATGGTGTTGTTAGCGATCTCAAAAGATCTATACGAGCATTCAAATGATTCTTCTATGGCTTCGATGTACGGAAACAACACTACTTTTATCACGAACATATCCTCTTCTCCAAAAATAGTAGCCTGACTGTTATCAACGATGAATTTCAATCTTTGATGCAACGAGGATGGCATGACACCTGTTGAATGAATCCACGATCGTCCAAGCAAGCAACTGTATGAAAAGTTCATATCCATCACTTGGACTGTTACATTGAACATGGAAGGCCCAATTCGTAACAGAATTTCTGTCTTTAATAACCTCCCTCCGGGCACCATCAAAAGCTCTAACAACCATTCTACTTGGCTTCAAGTAAGAGAAGTCTACTGGAAGCTTCACCGGTGTAGATTTTGGCATTATATTCAGAGACGACCCATTATCAACAAGAACTTTTGCCACAAGGTAGTCTTTACATTTCACAGAGATATCTAATGCCCTTGTATTCCCCGTGCCCTCAGGAGGGATCTCATCATTTGTGAAAGTGATATAGTTTGCAGCAGTTATGTTTCTCACAATTTCACTGAGTGTTTGCATCGAAACGTTGTGTCCTACATGTGCTTGATTCAAGACATCGAGTAAAACTTTGCGATGGTTTCAGAATGTAAGAAAAGTAATAAAATCAATATACGAGTGTGGGTGCGATGTAATTGTTCTATTACTTTATACTCACTTTGCTTGATCAATTTCAAAAACTCAAGCTATTCTTCTTCTGAGACCGACTTCTGGCCCATCTTGCTTCCTGCTATAACGACCTTTTTAGCAAAGGATTTGTCAAGATCATCTATATCGTCTTCTATTTCCACATCTTTACCCTTTCGTTGTCTCGCCTCTTCTTCTTTTGAGGTACTTTTCAAATTTTCTAGCGTATAACACCTACCACTGCGAGTTAGTCCTCCAATTGCTGAGACGTTAGACTTAGTGACAATGCTATCAGTAATGAATTGACACTCATACTTCCAAGGCACAGCTCGATTATCCTTATAAGAGAAAGGACCTGGTACTTCAATTACAATCAACTTGGGCAACTGGACTCAAAGAACGGAATTTGCACTTTCTTTGTAATCGATGGTCAACGGTTTTGGTAGAGGTAATGCTTCTTTCAAACTCTTTTCACAACTTGGCATCTGGGAAAACATGCCTACCTCAAACCTTTGAGCATTCGTCTGACCTGCTATCAGTAATTTCACATCCATTAATCATTGTACCTCATGCTTGAACTCATCATTATCCTCTATAGAATGTCCAATCAATCTCTTATGGAATAAACATGCATTTTCATGATTAGTCTCTTCAGTTCCACCGTCTTGAACCTTCACCAAGAGATATCCAACATCACGAAGGATTTGAAAGAGTAGTTTCATAGGTACATTCAAATCATGAATGCTACTCTCAAAGTGTTTTGTGGATGTCTCTATCATATTTACAGTAGGGCCCCCATGGTTTCGGAGAGGGTTTTGATTAACATCTGGCTCTTCTCCCGCATTCTTGAATTTAAACCATTATGCATTTACCAAACTTTGTACTTTCCTTTTTAGTAGGTAGCAATTCTCAGTAGAGTGTCCTATGGCCCCTGCATGGTATTCACATTTTGCATTCAGATCATACCATTTAGGATATGATGGTTGTATAGGCTCGTAGGGTACGAGTGCGACTTGATAATTATTAAGCAATTGTGGTAAAAGTTCAGTGTATGTCATGGGAATTGGGTCAAAACGCGTATGTCTCCAATTACTCTTAACACCTTGTTGATTTGAGGTGTTAGGTTGACCTTGTCCTCCATGCTGGGGAGCTTGGGTATCATTTTCTTGTCCGAGGGTCGGTGGTGGCATATGGTGAAGGATTAAACAACACGCATGCACAGCGGAATGGATCAAAATTGCATTCTAATTTACAAAAATTAAAAGGATAAACATGCTTAAATAAAAGTAGAAAAACAGTGAGTAAGGTTACTAACCTTTGAAGCTCAAGATCATCCTCGATTCTCCATGAAATTGAATACGAACGGATGTTGGACCACCACAAGAGTCTTCTCAGCTATTTTCTGGCCTTAGAACGGATTGTGGGATCAAAATTGAGGAGAAATTGAGGGAGAATTTGATGGGAGAAATATGTTCTAACACTTAGACCACATGGATTTTGGAAACCAAAATTAATGAAAATTCAACAATTGAATTAACCTTAATTAAGTTGAAAATTCATCTAT
>JAOANK020000072.1:307248-334550 GCA_026257165.2 Telfairia occidentalis
ATTTGAATCCTAAGATGACTCTTGAACATACGGTCCTTATATCTTTCTTCTTTCTCGAAGATGGTCCGTAGGTTCTATGAAGTTGCAGTGCAGCTACTCAACACGACATTTGCGAACAATATATAGAGGTGAAAATTCGAACTCATGACATTTTGGTTGGAGAAATATGTTTTAACCAATTGAATTGTACTTGTTTTGGTTTCAAAGCGTTTCTTTAGTTTCTATAAAATTTTCTAATAAATCCTAAACTTTCCCGATTGTATTTATCTAATCCATCTCATTTATAAATTTTTTTTATAGATCTTAAATTTTTATTTTATGTCAGATATTTCTATGTCATTAACTTTGTTAAATTTAATGTTTCCATGCCACGTTAACTATACTTTAAGTTTAAGACGTTTAATAGTGTTAGTTAATGAAACTAAATTTGTTGGGAGTAAATATCTTGATTATGACGAGGTAGTGAGCTGATCTCCAACACAAACAGTGGTAATCCTAAATGCCACCTCAACAAAAGGTCAACTTTTGGCCTGCATAATGTGGCCCCATGAATCTCGTCGCGATTTAGGGCGAGACCTACAGTCACATCAACTGACAGCACGATCTTAGAGTGGGAGTTAATCCCACACAATCTACAAAACTTTACCATCTATGCTTAAACGAGCTCAACCCACTCAATAACTCATTCTATAAATACTGAAATCAATCCTAATAACAAGTAGGTCCGGTTACTTGACTAAAGTTCAAAAGAATTTTGAATACTATTGATTTCTCAGAGTGTGGTTAATAAAGTTTCACACTAAATCAAGTTATTTCTTGCAAGTCAGCTCGACACACTCTCTAATGAATAATCTATTAGACCAAAAACAAAAATTTAACTTCAAGAGATATATTTTAAACATAATTAGTGTCAGGATTAAAAAGTTCAAGATCCGAGTAATAATTTAACCCAAAAAAAAAAAAAAGAATAATTAAATCTGAGCCACCAGAAATATCTAACGGAGGAGAATCCCCCAATCCGTGGCGGTTCTGACCGAATTTCAAAGCACAATGTCAATAAAACGCGCCGACGTTAACGGATTTTTCTCGTTTTAACCAAAAAAGAAAATTAATGATATTTAAAAACTACATGTCGTTTTATGGCAACCATCACAACTTGGGAGTTAGTAACTTAGGTACATGGCTTCTGTTTTGGCTTGGGGATTAAGCAAAAATCGACACTTTGACTAAGTGGTAGACCTTTAAATTTATTCAATTATTTTGTTCTAAATTTTGAATTAGATTTATCATCTACTTCAATTTTATACTAATCAAATTCACCTAATCTTTCTTTTTTGAATTCAACGTTTCAATTTACATATGTATTAATTGGTCAATTTAAACATAAGTCAATTGGTTAAGATATAACTCTCCGACCAATCTACATGCACACACACACGTACAGACACAGACGCGCACACACAAGCCCGCACCCACCCACACCCACACACACAGACACGCATAGACACACACTCGCCCACCCGCCCGCACCACCCACGCTCGTGCATATTGCACCCACCCGCACGCACGTGCACACATACGGACACGCACATGTGCACATGTGCACGCCACACACCGCGCATACAAATTCAATTAGAAACACCACTTCTACTTATGTGAAAAATAATTCAAATGTTTTTTAAGGGAGATGAAAAACATACCAAAGAAAGAATAAGAAATCAAGCACAATTTTCAAAACTCAAAAAACCAAGAACAAAATGATTATCATACGAAACTTTAATTAACTCGTGAGTTTTTAAGATTTATAAGGTGACACATCTTTATTTAGTCTTTTGAATTTATTTAGTGGGACATTTAGTAAGAATGTGATAATAAAGAATATTAACTTATTCTAAACATAGCTCAAATGAATAGTTGCAAAGTAGAGTTAGAAATCAAAGAAATGAAGCAAATTAAAGAGAAAACTTCAAATATAATTTTTAACGAGCTAAGAGGAGAGCAAATCGTTCCTTGTTTGCTCTATTTCTGGTAAGATAGAATTATACCTTTATATTTTTTTTATGACCAGTCGTAAGTTCAAATTCTTACTCTTATTTCCGACGTATATAATATTTTAAAAAATAAAATTGGTAAGGGACATTGAATGGTAGAGAGTTTTATTAATATGGGTTGTTGGAAGCTTGGGTATGGGAGTGGATAGAGTTTAGAATGGGAGTTTCCTTTTTTTTAAATATCAAATTTAAATGCTTATGGTCTCCCATGCTCACTCTCAATGCCCTGTGTCTTCATCTATAAAAATTTTAATTATAAAAAAATTAGTATTGTATTGACATTAAAAATATTTTTTTTATTATTGGTCATTATTATTTACACATCAATTAATTCAGCAATGGACTCATTGCATTATCATCTTCATTTTTAATTAACAGGAAATTTTGTTCACATCTTTAACGATCTTTGAATTAAAAAGAAAAAATAACCATCGAATCTCCCCTCAAATAATAAAAGGATACCGTACCTATTTAAAAATGTTCATCCAACTTTATTTGATATTCTTAATTAAAAATTAACTTCAATGGTTGAATTGTTTGGCATTTATGATAATTCTAATGAAATTTTATTTTTAGAATATTCCACATCTCAAATTAAAAAAACTTGAATTCTACATAATTAATTTAGAATATGATCTACATAAAGCAACCTATTAACCATTAACATTAAATTAAAAAAAAAAGTCAATAGAAGCATAGTTCAGCGGATAAGGGCATGTACTACCATCGGAGAGGTCGATGGTTCGCTCTTTCATCCCCACAAATGTTGAACTAAAAAAAAACCTTAAATTAAAAAAAAAAAAAAAAAAGGAAAAAAGGAAAAATGGATATTTTATGACAATATGTTTGTTTAGATTGAGCCTTACTTTATTCTCTTTTCATTAACATAATCACTCATCTGATTTACTGTTAATTATTGTGAAAATTCAAATTCCAAAAAGGATGAAGTATGACCATTATGAAATAGTGAAAAAGTTAACTGTCAAAGAGGAAGAAAATAAATAACTCGTTAAAGGGCAATTAGGATATTTTCTTTTGTATTCATCCTTAGAAGGAGCCCAAGAGGACTCTTACTGGGCCTTGCTAAAATAAATGTGGGCCTTTTAGATTCCAAGGCCCAATGGCTAATATTGTCTTTTGCTTCTATGATTTTCAGTTATCATGTATATAGTTTAATTAGAATGTTAATAATTAATTAATATATGAGTTGCCAACTCAATTAGTTAAAATAGATATTCTCCGTCAAAAGGTCGGTGATTTAAATTCTTACAATTACATGTCATTGAGCTAAAACATATATGTGTATAATCTATTAATGAATACATATCGTTCGATCACTCGAAATATGACAAGATCAATATCATATATCCCGCCTTAATTTAAAAAAAAAAAAACAACTATCCATAATGTAAAAATAAATAAATATAATGTTTATTAGATGTTAGTTGTTTCTTTAATTATATGATTTGAAAGCTATTAGCATTTAGCCATGACATAGATGTTTTGAAAGATGTAGTTGAACTATAAGAGTAAAAAAAGAAATTATTTCTTATAAAAAAGCCAAATTGAAACTATGATAATGATAATTTAACCTATTAAATAACATTTCTTAGTAACAAATGTTTCTTTTTGAGTGTGTTACCAATCAAATAAGAGACGAAAATTTAAATCTATAATTAATGTCTAAACTATTTTTGTTTTATTCAAAGACAAAGATAATTAGAAACTTTTTTTTTTTATTGGTCGAAAGTTCGATTCTCAGCCTCACAATTATGCAATATTATATTATAAATAGGAAAATAAAAATAGGAAAGTAGTTTAATGTGATGGAGTGGCATTTTGAGGTCTTTAGTAAAGTGATGTTGCAGATGGCATCCATGCCGGAGGAATCTATTATTCCGTCACCGGACCGCCGTATCAATATTTTGAATTCCGAAACTGCCCTTCTGACCCAAACAAGACGACGGGTGGTCGGTCAATGTTGGAAAAAGAGTTTGTTTGTTAATGTATTTATTGGGAATCCGGTCGGCCCGGCTGTCGGTTCCCATGTTCTCCGAAAGCTACAAATTACGGTCCAAACCGACCTTTTCCATTTCCCTATTTTCCATACACTTTCTTTTTTAAAATGACTTTACCACCCTCAGTAACGTTTTGAAAATAATAATAATAATAATACTGTGGATGTGATCATAAATATTAAGATCAATGTTGTATTTATATATTTTGAGTTCAATAACATGTAGTGTGGGTATTTGAACTCACGACTTTTTAGTCGGGAATATATGTTTTTTTTTTTTGAGTTTAACAACGTGTAGGGTGGAGAGATATGTCTTTAACCAGTTGAGTTATGATCAGTTTGACATATGTTTTAACTAGTTGAGTTATGTTCGATTTTACAATGTTATAAATTAGTTAGTTCTTATTTTTTATCTCTTTTATTTAGTTTTAGACCAATGGAACTCCAAACTTTGAATGAGTGGTAAAATTAATATTTCTTTAAAACAAAATTTGAAAATTATATATATGAGCTAACCAATATAATTACACAAAAATCCAACCAACACAATACTCAAAATTGAATAGTTAATAAAGCATAGACTCTATTTAAAAAAAAAAAAAAAAAAAAAAAAAAAAAAAAAAAAAAAAAAAGGTAACTAAGAACAAAAACACGTAACTAATAAGAAAGGTATTAATTTCACTGTTGACAAAGCTAGAAATTTTTGTAGGGAGGGAACAAAATTTTACAATGTAACAACCTTTTATACAATTCTTAAAACTTTATAGTGAACAAATTAGAGAGACAACGGTAAAATCTTGACTATATAAAGACAAATTGAGAGAAACATCTCTTGTCGATGATCAACATGAGCATAGCTTAACTGATCAAGACATGATTTACCTTTTTCTTTTTTCTTTACTCCGCTCTTGAATTCCATCACTTATTTAAGTGTGAGAATCAATTTGATAAAATGAAAGAGTTGAGTTGACGACGATAATTAAACTTAATAATGAGATCGAAAAAGAGATGAAATTGAAAAAACCTAAAAAGTAGAGTAGTGTTAGTTGGGAGATGAGATAAGGATGGAAATGAGAAGGAAGATGAGAATGCCAAGACTGTGAGCACACACCTAAAATAAATTGCAAATCAAAGAAATTAGGGTTTGTGTGTGAGTATGGTCAAAAAGGAAGAAAAGAAAAAGTGCAAAAAATCAAATTAAGTTCTACTTTTTAAAAATTTGTAAAATTGATTATTTTTATTTTTCTACAAGAGTTGGGTGTGTGGGTCTCCAATGTTGAAAGCCAAAGCCAAAGCCATTCTTTTTCTGACCTAAAAAAGTATGTTTCGATTTTCTCATATGAACTCTCTTTCATTCCCCTTTGCGCCCTCACACTTCCTTCTTCCATGTCTTTTCTCCTCTTTTTCCTTTTTCTTTTCAAGTGAAACTCAATTATCAAACCCCATTTTTCTTTATATCTCAATTTAGAGGTCATGGATATTGTTCGGACAACGAATCTCTTGTTGGAAAAATAAATGAAATTTTAACACATGATTATTCTATAATAAATGTCATATAATTCAAGAACAATCACGATCAAGGTTCTAAGTATGGAAGAAAATCAAAATCTTCAAAGGGTTAGGAATTACCTGGAACCATTGGATAGATTGACCATAATCGACAAGAAGTTGTGGTTTATGGTCTTCCTCAACTATGCAACCTAGACCGAAAATGGGCAATTCTCTGTCTAAAGGGGAACAAGAGACTCAAGAAGCATAGTTTATTAGGGACTATAGCCGTAAATATATATGTGTTAATCTTAGTGTTTTCCATAATCCCCTAAGATCAACGAGCTGGTTTCCACTCAATAAGCCACACCACTAAATTGATAGTATGGGCTCATAATTAAGACCACTCAACGTGTCCATTAAATAGCCCAAATATAATTACTTTTTAATTTGTTACCCAAATATGAATTAATTATTAAATTAATTCCAACATCTCTCATATATTTTTATGATGTTATCTATTTTGAAACTAAGCTTGTATAATTTTTGAATGTTGTTCGAATGACGGGTCTCTCTCACATTTTTATGATTATATGATATATTGTCTATTTTGAATCTAAGTTCATATGATTTTATATGATTTCACTCAAAATGACCTATAATAGAGATGTTTTTCTTTTCGTATGCTATATAGATACATATTCTCTCTTCTTTTTTATTTTGTCATATGCAACAAATATAAAATTATTTCTTTATTCTTTTACCTTTTTCAATAAATTAATTAGAAAAATAGTTTTAGGGTAATAGTCAAACATGGAGTTTTGATGATAGTTAAAATACTATATTTTAAATTTTAAGTAAAAAAAGGAACTTTTGGATTAAAAAAAAATAGGATATGAACATAAAATTCTCAAAATTTAGTGTCCAAAATGAGATAAATTACAAAATATCAAGAACAAACACCTCTAGTGAATATTTGACTCCGTTCTAAATAAACTTGTAATTTTTAAGTTTAGAGTTGAAAATTTTAAGGTTTTGATAGTCTAAACTTAGATAGTGCAAATAATTGAGTTAAAAAAACAGATTTTTTTTTTTTTAAATGATGTATTTTTTGTGAGTTTATAATTTGTAAAAATTATTATGTAATATATACAAAATTGAAATTTATAAATTTAAGTTGATGTACCATATGAAACTAATAAATTCATTACAAATAAGTAATCTTACCTATAAAATATAGATTCGACTTCGTTGTAACTTTAAATTATACAAACTTAATCAATGAACCAAATCTAACAATACGCCCAAAATCGCGAAAGAAAACGTAACCCCATTTAATCTCTCCCTCAAAAAATAAACAAATTTCACATCAATAACATCAAATCATTTCATATATTATCATCACTTCCATAGAAAAAAAAAATTCATTATTATTTCTACCAAAAGAAATATTTGTTGTGTTGTGATAATAGAACATGTAATAGAGAGCTGTACCTTTTTGACCATGCAAGGACACAATTAATTGACCCCTAAAACACTCCCATTTCTCTTTCTTTCCAATTTCCACTCTGCAAATATTTATAAACCAAATGACAAATGGAAGGAAGACTTGGAATAAAAAATAAATAAATATAAAATGGGCAAAAGAAAAAAGCTAAGGAAAGTTGAAAAAAAGAATCCCAATTAAGTTGTCCACATTTAGAGGAGTCCATGATACAGTAAGTATTTGCAAAAAAGAAAAAAATAAACTTTTTTTTTTTTTTTTTGGAAAATTATAATAATGGGTTTTTGTGTGTGTGTCATTATCATTGACTGATGCATATAATAAATTTGTGACAATGTCACCCCAACTTTAGGACTGATCATATGGGCACTGCATATTATGGACAAAACTAACCCATCAAATCAACCTAAATTTTATTATTATTATTATTATTATTATTATTATATATGTGAGTGATTGTGAACATAATTAAATTAATACTAGGTACATTGTTTCATTTAATTATTGTAAAACAATAATGTGTTTTATTACATTTATTGGGTTTTTTTTTTCTTCTTAATGATGATTTCTGCTAAAGATGAGGCTTGATTGACATGGAAACCATTTTTGCCATGTGGGGAGTCCAAATAGTTAATTATATAAATATATAGTCAAAATGTTTTTAGTTGCTTAAAAAGTTTCTTTTTTCAAATTTATCTTAATATTTGAATGGTATGATTTAAATGCTCGTAAAAGTAGTACTAAATTAATGTTTTTTTTTTCCTTTTGGAAGTGTTCCAAAAAAAAAATATTTTACTTAAAAGTATTATTATCTCATTGTAAACTTGCTGTCAAACCGAGCATAGCTCAACTGGTTAAAGACATATCTCAAAAGAGTCATGAGTTTAAATCTCTCTACCCTACATGTGTTGAACTAAAAAAAAATCATTGTAAACTCGCTTTGATAGTGAGTTTAGAATTTTGAGTGTATGTTTGATAAGACTTTTAAAATAAATGTTTTTCAATAAAACACTTATTATGTAAGCATTTTTGGAAGAAAATGAGTTAAATGCTTCGACTAAAAGCATTTTAAGTAATTTTAAATTATTTTTAAAATTTTTCAAACCACTTTTGTGTATTAAGTTTAATTAGTTAAAAACACTATTCTAAACTTTAACCAAACATTGCTAATTTGTAAAAAAGAAATATTTATTTTCATCAATAAACAATTTAAAAGTCATACTAATCACACCTTTAAAATAATGAAAAGGTGTTTTTAACCAATTAAAAATATTAAAAACTAATGAGTCTCTTAAGGATCCAACCAAAAGAACACTTAAAATCAAACCATAAAAAATAAATTGAAAAACTCCAACTCAAAACTATAAAATTTAAATCCAACCAAAACTAAGTACTTAAAATAGTCAACAAAATCCAACACCCACAAAAATGAGGTTTTTTTTTCTTTTTTTGGGTATATGAGTTCAACCGGTAGGAGTAGTGATTTGAACTCGTAACTTTTTTATCGAGTAGATATGTCTTAACTAATTGAGCTATATGCTCGATTTGACCCCACAGGAATAAGTTGCACTTAAAAGAAAATCAATTATGCTATTAAATGAAATAAAAACTTTGCAAATACATTGGACTAAATTAAAAATAATAACATGATCAATTCTCTCATCATATCCAACCCATTTGTTGAATTCACATCACAAAGCAATAAAAAGTCCTTTTTTTTTTTTGTTGATCTGATTAATCTACTCTCCTTTTCTCATCAGGGTAGATTTGGGCGGTGAAATAGGGATTAATTAAATAACCAAAAAGATTAATTAATTGATTAATCAATCACCGACACTTAAATTTGCTCCATTAAATCAATTTACACAAAATTAATTATAACCCAAAGTTTTAAGTTTGTGTGGTTGATGATATCAATTAATTAAGTTTAAGCTTGAGTGGTTGGTAATAATTACTAATGGGCTTTAGGGTCACCTAAAAAGATGATTTTTAGTGGGAAAATGAAAGCATATGAGAAAGTTCCTTATCACCCATTTATAGGATCTTGTGTTGTGTTGGAAACTTTCTCCCTCCAAATTATTTTAGCCAAAAAGAATACCCATAATGAAAATTTGGAAAGGGAATTAATGAAAAAAAATTCTATTTAATTTTACAATTGTTTTTATCGTTGATTTAAGTTTAAATTACAAATTTGTTCCAGTTTCAAAAATTGTATCTAATAAGTTATTTTAAAAAGCATCAACTTTCAACGCTATATCTAATAGGTCATTGAATTATTAGTTTTGTATAAAATAAGTCTTGAAACGTTAAAAAATGTCTCGTAAATCAAAAATTTATTAGACACAAAATCAACGTTAGATACAATTTCCAAAAGTTTGAGGACCAAACTTGTAATTAAACCTCAATTTAACTAGTTAACTCAAACATAACCTCAATCAGTTAAAGATCTCCGCAATATTCTTTCTTTTGGGTAACAGGTACGAATCTCCCACTCTCTAAGTTTGAATTGTATTACTCTAAAAAAATCGAGACATGATAAACCAATCAACGAAAGAATAGACGTGTTTTCATTCGATCCAAAATTAATCGATAGGATGAAGTTGTAAAAGAGTGATACAATAATTATAGGTGAACTTTTGGTTGTATATAAGAAAGGGAGGTGGAAATCATGAGGGTTTTGAAAGGGGCATGGAATAGTGAAAAGAGGAAAATGTGAAGAAAGCATTAAATGGGAAAACATGAAAAGGCAAAGTCTTGTGTTGAAGACTTGAGAGACTTAGTGTGGGGCTGCCCCCTTTTGCCCTTTTCCCATTATATGCTCTACAAATATTTTGGTCTTTTTCTCTTAAAGTAAAAATATATAGCTACCTTATATTATTTATTTTTTGTATGATATGATACCAAAAACATTGATGGGATTCACATATTTATTAGGCTCAATTATATAACTTGGGCTATTGTGCACTTTGTGAGAGGGCATTTGGTGGTAGTGGGATATATTGATGTAAACAATAATATAGTATGATTCAAATTATCACTCATAATGTTATAGTTATGGAAAGAAGAGCAACTTCAATTATTTCAAAAGATAGGTTTGATTGACAAAATAAACTATAAGGGAACGAATAAATACTCCAAAATACCCCTTGAGCTAAAGCTAAGAGTCTAGGTCTTCAGTGATGTTTAGCTTTCAAATGTTTAAATGTGTACAACTCAAAATTAAAAAAAAAAAAAAATCAAAAGTCCATATCTATCATATGAGTTTACCAATCCAAGAGCTAATACTAAATAAGACCCAAACTTTTTAAAAAAAATTCATCATTAACACATCGTTCATACTATAGACTCTCTAAACGCTAAACAGAGCATAACTCAATTAGTTAAGACATAGTCTCCTTGACAAAAAGATCACGAGTTCGAATCTGCACTCTCACATGTTAGTAGTTGAATTAAAAAAAAATTACTATAGACTCTAAATTTTTTACCGATCATATAAATCTACAAACGCATATTACCCAAATTCAATCATATGCCAAATCCATTCATTTAAGCAAGAATCTAATAAAAAACAAACAAGACCACACAACCTTGAAATACTAAAAGCAACAAATTACAAAGTTAGAAAAAGATTTAAGAGTAAAATCGTGAAAAAAATAGTAAAAAACAAAGAAAGAAAGAGTTATAAAAAAAAAACTTGAGAGTTAGAGAGCAAAAAATAATAAATTTTGAAACTTAAGAATGAAAGTGTTGTGTTAGTATGGTAGAATTTAATAGAACTGTAGAATTTATAGAAGTTTTAAGTAGAGGTAGAAATTTTTTAACAATATTTTTAAAATTTGAAATTCCTTGAAAATATAACCTATGAAATATCAAATCAATCTTAATTTTCTATTTCCAAACTCTAAAAAAATGCAACAAAGAGAAGAAAAGGATGAATAAATGATAGAACTAAAAAAATAATAATAACAGATTAAAAAAAGAACTCGTAGGGGCAACAATCCATGCATAAATTAAAAAGAAAAAAGAAAAATTTATACTCATAAGATCCTTCGCAGGATCAAATGCATGTGCAACATCAACTAGCCAACAGCTTCCGTTAACGTAGATGTCGATATATCGCTAATATATCAAAATAGCGGCAATATTTTGATATATCGGCGATAAGGAGGAAAAAACAAGTTTTACCCCCACATTCTATATTGAGATCTTGAGATTTTCAATATTTCACCGATATTAAGATCTCGAGATTCAAATATTCGTCGATATATTAGTAAATCTAAATTATCGATATCAATATTTTAATCTTTAGATCAAACGCACGTGCCGAAGATGACTAATGACCGCACAACTCCAACCGATCAAGAGCTTTCATTTAACGTAGACGTCGATATATTGCTCATATATCAAAGTAGCGTCGGCAATAAGGGGCAACTTTTACACCCTCTTTCTATATCGAGACCTTGAGATTTTCGATAGTTCGGTGATATTTTCTCTTTTTTAACTCATGTGTGTAGTAAGATACCTACCCGTGTTTGCATCCATTGAAGTTGGGAAAAGGGAAAAAAAACAGAGGAAAAGAAAAAACGGGAGAAAACCATTAGACCCACTGTTTTTAAGATACGAGACCGAAGCAATCGTGAGAGATAAACCCTTAACCCCCTCTGGGCCTCCCTCTGCAACTCTTAATCACTCACTTTAATTTAATCACTCTCTCTCTCTCTCTCTCTCTTCGCTGTTTCTGTCTTCTTCCTTCTCTTCAAATGCCTTCCTGATCTGCGCTTCAATCTCAGAATTCAGGTCCCTCTGACCCGAATTGCTGCCTCCCTCTCCGTCTTTGCTCCGATTCCAATTTCCTTTTCCATCGGCTCCTCTCTTCCTAACTACAATTGGTCTCCTTCATTGAACATTTCTGTATGCCTCATTTCGTTACAATTCTGTGTCTTGTTTAATCTCAATTCCAGTTCTGGATTTCTTTTTGCAGGTTGTGCGATGGAACCGGAGAACAAATTCTTCAATGTGGGTCTGCTGATAGTGGCCACTTTAGTCCTCGCCAAGCTCATCTCTGCTGTTCTGAATTCCAGATCTAAAAAACGAGTTCCTCCCACTGTTAAGGGTTTGCCTTTGGTTGGGGGATTGGTTCGTTTCCTCAAGGGTCCGATTGTGATGCTTAGGAAGGAGTACCCTAACCTTGGGAGTGTCTTCACCTTGAACTTATTGCACAAGAAAATCACCTTCTTGATTGGACCTGAGGTTTCTGCACATTTCTTCAAGGCATCTGAGTCTGATCTTAGCCAGCAGGAAGTTTATCAGTTTAATGTGCCAACTTTCGGGCCTGGCGTTGTGTTCGATGTGGATTACTCCGTCCGCCAGGAGCAGTTCAGGTTCTTCACGGAGGCTCTCAGAGTCACAAAATTGAAGGGCTATGTGGATCAGATGGTTAAAGAAGCAGAGGTCAGTATTTCAGCCACTAAATTATTATTCCTTCATGCTTAGACACTTGAAATATCTAACTTCAAGTTGGATAGAAATGAAAGTGACAGGAAAGAGGACTGTATTCATTAAATGCAGCCACGGATAAAGATGGTGGATAACTGGATGTTTGGATTCTGGATGAATTCTCTGCTCTGTCTTACTTATCTGTATAATTGTTGGAAAACCCTTTCCCACTTTCTCTCGTTCTCTCTAGCTGGCATGATTGATGCATGAAAATCTGAGAAGGGGCCTTGATGAAAAATGAATTATAAAGGAGTAAAATGCAGCCCATCATCCCTGCTAATGAGTGACAATGCATGTTAAATGTAGTTTATAACTTTTAACAACCATCTTTAGAGCTGCTCTTCTTAATGTATAGTCTGATCTTCCATTTACGTCTTGATAAGTCAAATTCCTGATGCTTGAGTCCAAATCTTTGATTTCCGTTGACATTATTCTGTAAAATTTATGTGTAACATTGGAATGTGGTGGGGGTGTTGAGCAGGACTACTTCTCCAAATGGGGAGACAGTGGGGAGGTGGATCTCAAGTATGAGTTGGAGCACCTTATCATCTTAACAGCTAGTAGATGCCTCCTGGGTAGAGAGGTTCGTGATAAGCTTTTTACGGATGTTTCTGCATTGTTTCATGATCTTGACAATGGAATGCTCCCAATCAGTGTGATGTTCCCCTACCTACCTATCCCGGCTCATCGTCGCCGTGATCAAGCCCGCAGCAAGCTTGCAGATATCTTTGCAAAAATTATAGCTTCCAGAAAATGCACTGGAAGTTCAGAGAATGACATGTTGCAAAGTTTTATTGACTCAAAGTACAAAGATGGTCGACCAACAACAGAATCTGAGGTCACTGGTTTGCTCATAGCTGCTCTTTTTGCAGGTCAACACACGAGTTCCATCACCTCGACTTGGACTGGGGCTTATCTCCTACGCCACAAAGAGTACATGTCTGCTGTCTTAGAGGAGCAGCAAAAGCTGATGGAAAAGCATGGCGATAATATTGATCATGATATCTTGTCTGAAATGGAAAACCTCTATAGATGCATAAAAGAAGCTCTTAGACTTCACCCTCCGCTAATTATGTTGATGCGCAGTTCACATACTGATTTTAGTGTGACGACTAGAGAGGGGAAAGAATATGATATTCCAAAGGGCCATATAATTGCCACATCCCCAGCTTTCGCTAACCGACTTCCTCATGTCTATAAGGATCCGGACAGATATGATCCAGACAGGTTTGCCTCAGGGAGAGACGAAGACAAGGCGGCAGGGCCATTCTCATACATCTCATTCGGAGGCGGCAGGCATGGGTGCCTTGGTGAACCCTTTGCTTACCTACAGATAAAGGCAATATGGAGTCACTTGCTAAGAAATTTCGAACTGGAGCTAATATCTCCTTTCCCTGAAATTGATTGGAATGCCATGGTTGTGGGTGTCAAAGGAAAAGTTATGGTCCGGTACAAGAGGAGGAAGCTTTCTGTTAGTTAATTGGAAGAACGTTCATTCAAGAGTTTGTAAGCTTAACAGTATCTAATTATTGCTGGGATAGTTTGTTTTCCCCCCGCCTGCACCAACTTCTTTTATTCAAACTTCAACCATTTGTGCTTCCAGGAGGTTTTTATTATCGAGTTTGACCTCACGTCCTGTTCAGTGTTTAATCTAATTTATGTTAGTTTTGTAATATTATGAGTTTTGTTTCTGTTGGAACCGTTTGCAATGGGTGTTTCTACATGTTCTAAGTTTATTAGACCTCTACTTTTCTCCATGTTCTAAGCTCAAAGTACAGGTGTTTTCCACGTTGTTCGGCGTGGAGGACGGTTCAAAATCAACTCCCACTTTTAGGACCGCAATAGCTCTCTGTCAATAAAGTTCAATTTTCTTTGCCATTCAAAAACCAGTATAATGAAGAGAACACAATCATACTGCATAATAAATGTATCTGTTTTTCTTTTTCTTCTTTTTCACACACAAACAAAAGTACAAGGCCATGATCATATCTGAGAAGTGAAGAGTAAATTGAACATTGGGATGATACAGACCAATTGCATATGTGATTCCTCTATACATTCTCTTAAGGGCAATAAACTAAAATACCATCAAGCAAAGAATCTCCCAGCTTTTTTATAACAATCTTGTTGCCTCTCAAACCCCTGTAAAATGTAAGGAACCAAGTAAATTAGAAGGCTATAAAAGCCTCTGTCAATCAAATAGCGATACTACAAGTATATGCAAAAGGACCAAAAAGAAACCTCCATGTTCGCGGAGCAGCATTTTTGACACATCAACCTAAAACTGATGAGTTTGGTATGATTTTCAGAAGCTCAATGTCAAACAAAAGAGTCTTGTCTATCAATCCTTGGTTCCTCAAAACAAAGTCCAATGCTCTTTGGCCCTGGAAGTGTTGCTATCAAAAACCTCCATATGTATTAACACTAATATATATTGGCTGACTAAGGAAAAATGAAACGTTACCGAGAAAGTCGTTGGTCTTGGACCCCTTTTATTAAAGTCATTCTCAGGATATCCCAATTCTGGAGGCACTATAATCCTGTTCGACTGCTAAATAGTTTATGAATGTCGCACATACGATCAAAAATAAGTATTCACATGCATTTGGCTTTTATATACAGCTCATTTCTTTTAAATTTTTTCACAACTTGCTTTGCATCAAATTGCATAGATCTTGTATAAACATGTCACAGGCCACGCGATCTTATCTCAGACAAGAACAATTAGCTTAAGGATTTTGCCAACTGATAAGCTAAGAAGTATAACCGTTAATAATGTTATTTTAAAAATGTCTCGGTTAAGCTATATCCACACTGGAAAAACAAATCCAAGGTTAAAGAAAAGAAAAGCCAGCACCTTCTAATCCCTCCCAAAGCCATGCCCGAAACAGCTTCCTCAAATGCTTGAATCACCTGATATTGAGGAATAATGAAGTAAGCTTCAGGTTTATAAGAAATAAGTCACTAAAATTTGCAGCTGAACCAAAACCTGTTGAGAAAAATTAGTATGACCAATGATAGCACCATGCAATTGGACAACAGTCGATAATTTTAACATATTGAACACAAAAACGACAATTAGGTACTTCTCACAGAAAAAGACAATAGCTTCAGTTCAACTTAGCACACACCAACAAATAGAACACAAGTCATAGAAACAATAGAGTCAATTTTTGAGTCATCAAAATTAAGTTAAGAAAGATCCATCTTTCCAAATAAATTAGAAGTCTCACCTCTTGAGATCCTAACCTAAATTTGAAGAAGTCCTTGTCATCACCCTGTGGAAATAAATATTAAGATTTAATTAAATGTTTGAGAACATCCTTGAACTCAAAATCTGAGAAGCCAGCCAAAGCATTGCCTACCTCAAAAGAACCACCCTTTGTCTTATTTCTGGCTTCAAATATGCGGCCATAATATCCAATTGTATAGCCATCCCAATCAACCTAAAATAAATACAGAGACCTTGAAAAAAATGCAGGCAACATCAATTTTCCGTTTGGCTGTACTCTTTTGCTCAACCCTCAATTCGAAACCCCCCCACTCAAAATGTGTAACATATAAAAAGTAACATCAATTTTAAGTTGTGTTCTTTCAAAAGAAACAAAAAAGTTATCTGATAATTATTTATTCCTAAATAAAAAATAACATATCAAGAGTCTAGATAAGAATAACTCCATTAGGCTTTGAACATGGAATGAAAACCATAGAACTTGACATATTTGAAATAATTTCTTCCCAGATTATTTCATTATCCATAAACTGCGCTACGATCTTACCACAACGGAATCTCCCACTTTCGGCGAGGGGCCTTCCCCCATTCTCAGATCCTGCAGCCTTGTCAAGTAAAATTAAAACAAATAAGACTTACAAGAGCATCCACATAAAAATATAAATGAGTATTTTACTATAAACTACATAAGGGGCGACCTTATATTGAAGACCAGATTCTGTCTCTGTATAGTCCGGATATTTCATTTTAGTCTTGCCATAATCCTTACCCCTAAGAGCTGGCACTGTATGTGTTCAAATATGCCAACTGTGTTAACGTATATAGCTGCCTCAATCTTTATTCTTAACAAAGACTTACACAATCTTGTCAAATATACCAAAAGAGAATGAGACACAGACGTGACCACCAAAAAATACTTCAAGGTACATAACATCGATAAGAATACCAGGGTAAAACAGAATTCTGTCTTATGAAAATGATGGCTGTCCCAATTTCTATTGATTCTTTTATTTGGAAAATCAAGTTTTTCATTAAGAAAAATGACAGATAAATAAATGGCCGTTGCAAAAAAAAAAAAAAAAAAAAAACCTATATAATAGACACACCCTAATAATACAAAACAGCTATAGTTCGATTATTCATCCATATGGTTGTGTTATTCAAAGATAAATAGCTCTTTAACAACATAAATGATTGAAATCCTACAGATAAGGAACTAACCTCTAGTTCAATTTCAGAACATAACTTAAACTACAGAATGAATAAAAGAAAATAAGTAACTGACAAGTAACAAGATAAAGGAAAAAGATATAAAAAGCATAATTTTGCAAGTGAAAAACATATGACTGACAGAACTCTTCCTATACTCTCAACAAGTTCAAATACATTCTTAGTAAAATCTTGAGCCCGGTTGCTGTGGGAAGATGTCCTACAAAAATTTCCCTAGCTCAGTTTCTTGAAGTAAAGGCTTTGTTCTCACTAAACAATAGCATCATCAGATTTTGCTTTTATGAGCGGTCTAATTGTCCACATAGTTTGTTCTGTCATACTGCACAAAGTAATAGCTAACATTAAAGTGATTTTGTTATAAATATTCTAGATACGTAGGACTTTAAATAATTCCCTTCCCTGTATAGCATATTTTAGGTAAATTTAGTTCAAACACGCCTAAGTCAAAAGATCTAGAGCTCTGTCCCTAGATTTGACCTTGCAGTCATAACTCCTCTTTACTTCTTCCATTACTTGATGAAATCACTAAATTTTCTCAGAAGAATGGAAGTAAGTAGACATTCATATTCTACCCCTAATTAAACCTACTAAATCGTCATGGCATCCGTAATATCAAGGTTATTACCATTAAAAGGATGAATACATGCCCCAACTATTCCTTTCATATACTTGACATTCTATAGAAAACATCCAAACAACCTTTCTTTGAACTACGCTGAAATTGAATCGCTATTCCTAAAGCAAAAATAAAAACAATACTTACCTACTTAACCGTCAGTAGGTATCTCATATTGACAACATTATAGTTTTAACAACTAGGAAAGAGGACTGCAAAAAGGGAGAGATTTTTTTTTTCCAAAAAATAAACAGCTGTCAAAAATTTTTATGGTGAATTTTGTATAGACCAAACAAATGGAATTACCCAGCAAGTATCTAACAGCTTTCCATGTTTACAACTCATCTATTACCGAGCTAAAGGTTGGTGAATGAAACTCCAAGATTTCACAATTAAAAGTTGGAATTTTGGAGAACAAGAAGGGATTATGCACCCCTATCGATGGGTAACCAATTGGAGATGTCTTTTGTAACTCCGTTTGGCTTGGGTCTATCCCGTTTTGTAATTTCATACATTAATGAAATTGTTTGTTATCCAAAAACAAAAAAAAAAGCTTCAGTCTAAACCTTCGAAGCCAATGTGCCCAGCAAGACTTCTGTAATCCCTCCCTATTCCAGAAATGGTTTGAGAAAACATTTCGTTGGATTTCATTGAATGACTCTCTAAATCAAAGGGTTATAACACCATCTTTCTGGTCGTGGACAAGCTTAGTAAGTACAACCATTCACTTCACTAGAACACCCTTTCATAGCTCCTGAGGTTGCCCCGGTATTTATTTAAGAGGTGGTTAGGTTGCACAACATTCCATGAAGCATTATCTATAATAGAGATAAAAATTTTACCTCGTCATTTTGGATTAATTTATTCAAGCTACAAGGAATTCCACTACACAGAAGAAGTGCTAATCATCCTAAAAGTGATGGGTAGACGGAGGTTATTAATCAATGCTTAGAGACTTATTTGCACTGCTTTTCTAGCTCAAAACCGTCAAAATGGGTAAGCTGGTTAGCATGGGAGGAGTATAGTTACAACACTTCTTTTCACTTGACTTTGAAGGTTACCCTTTAAAGTGTTGTATAGCAGAGAGAGACCTTCCTACCACAAGTCCTTATCATGTTTCTTCTTCTGTCGTGGCTACTGTGGATCAGACTTTGTTGCATAGGGGCTGGATGTCAATTGAACTCAAAATACAACTATCCCGTGCACCACAACAAATGTTGAACACCGTAGGAGATAAAAGTTGTCACGCACAGTTTGACAAATTATATCTATTAGACCGTAAGACAAAATATATAAGGATAAATATGGAAAATACGTCGTAGTCTTCTGTGGCCACAGTTGTACTTTAGACGGTAATATCTAAAACAGGACTTAACAACTGAAATGTGAACGAACAACCATTCTTCTCTAAATGTAAAAAGGAAATGAACGAGTGATAAGAGTACAGGGAATTACTATCAGCAAATTCAGAAGCCATAGCTAGGCCATCATCTGGGACCTTCAACAAGGCTCCAGCAAGCAGGCCCAAGGATGAAAAAACCACAGACCTTCGATCAAATACTAGCTTGAAACATCCCTCAGTAGTATCACCTACATATGGGAATGTAAACAATAACCCAAAAGTACCAATTTACCAAACTTCGAAATTCGAGCTCAGAGAGAACACAAATAATACCGGTAGATGAGGAAGGCTCAGAATCGTGGGGACAGTGAAGGAAATGTTGTGGGCGCCACCTCTAAATCAAAATAGCAACACGCTTGATCCAGCAGATGGAGTGTTAAAGAGGGAATTAAATCCCGAAAGCTATGGAGAATGGGAATGAAGTGGAGAACGTACCGTGTAGAGAGAGTTTCCGAGGAAGAGAGGAGTAGAGAATTTGAGTAGAGCAGCAGTAGCGGAAATGGAGGCCATGGTTGCTGAAGAGTGGAAAGCCCGTATCTGAAGCTCGCGGGAAGCACCTCACATTTGTACAACACTCCTTTTATCTCTTATTTTATGCGTTTTTTTAGATTCTCCTCTGCTTTTTGTTTAATTAAATTATCTCAAATACCTTTTAAGAAAATTGAAGAAATAATTTGAAATTTTTTTTCTTGTCTATAATAAAAAGTTTACAATAAGAAATATTTGAAATGAATGTATGTACATTTTTTGTTTGAATATTCGTGGAAAAGGAAAACAAAATAAAAAATTTTCGAATATAGTTTTTTGTTAAACAAAAATTTTATGAAATTCTTTCAAATCTGATCATTTTAGCCAGAAATATTTTTATATAAGATTAAAAATCATTCCGAGTTACATAAGTAAATATAAAGATCAATTGTAGATATGAACTACATTTGATTTTAAGATAAAGAGTTTGTATAAGCTTTTAATCAAATTTTTTATTAAGTAAAAAGAGTACAGATCAATTGAGTTACTGCTATATAACATAAAGAGGTTGGGTTCCAACGATGAAAAACAAAGAGACTAAAACCTATATATATTTATGTATACAAGCTTTGTATGTATTACTGACTTAATAATTCTTCTCTATAAAAACAAAACGCTCCAAGAAGATAGTCTAATGTATAGCCATTTGTTTCTAATTCTTCAGGTTTAATAAAATGTTTGTACATGCATAGTGGATGTAAGCTCATTAGCTAAACCACTTTAAAACATTTGATTGTACGGATCTCTTGCCTTTGCTTTGACATGCAAGACTCTATTGTTGATCAATTCCTCTTTTGAGATTGCTCTACTTCTTCAATCCTTAAGAAAGAGAGTTATTGACCTTTGTTCTAAAAACGAAAGCACTTAGAGTGGTCAAGTATTGGCCTTAGTGGTAAAATGGTGAGAGAAAAGTTGTAACAAACTTCTCATTAGCACAGACTAGCATATGGCCAAGTAGAAGATAAACAAAAGAAGTAAGATATTACATGTGGCAAAAGATAATGGGAGAAAATAAAATAAGGTAAAACACAAAAGTAGGAATAATAAAACAATGAAATCAGTGTTGTCTATTATCCCTACAAATGAATGGGAAGCAGAAGCCACCGTGAGTTTGGTTCGAAGATTGCAGAACCAAGAAGAAAGGAGAGCTTTTGTCATAATATCAGCAAGTTGATCTTTCGATGGCACAAAATGCACAAGCAATTATCTTCGAGCAACACGTTCACGAATTAAATGATGGTCAATTTTGATATGTTAGTTTGGCTATGAAGAATAGGATTGGCTGCCAAATATGTAGCATTGACATTACAACATAGCAAAAGAGGTGTAATAAACCCAAGAAGACCAATATCATTGAGAACAGATTACACCCAAATTATATCAGTCATGGCATTAGATATTCTCCTATATTTTGATTTTGTACTAGACGGAGACACAACTTTTTGCTTCAAAGAATTCCATAATATAAGATTATGTCCCGAAAAAATACAGTTGTACTCCTTTAGTCTTCGGGGCAACTAGCCCAATCAGCATAGTTAATGATACAAAAACATATATGGATAGAGAAATGTCATGAGATGTTGAACCTTTTAAGTATCACAAAAGACGTTTCATTGATTGCCAGTGGATTATGGTAGGCGCATGCAGGAACTAGCATAGTTTATTAACAGTCAACCTGATATTCGGTCGGGTCAATGTGGAATATTGTAGAGCTCCAACCAAACTACGAAGTATTCTCAAGCGGCTAGCTATCAGAAATAGAAAATATTGTAGCATGAGCCACAAGAGTAGATAATGTCTTACAATCTGCAATGTTGGCACGCTTCAGAAGATCACTGATATTTCTACTGGCAAAGATGCATCAATCAAGGGTTTTGTCACCTGAATACCAAGAAAATAGGAGATGTGGCCCATATCTTTAATTTGAAAATGAGAGCTCAGTAACAAATTTAGAAATCAAAGATTCAGCATTCCCATTTACCAATATGTAGTCAACATAGATAAGAATTATCACAATAAATCGATCTTTTTTATAAACAAACATAGAGGAATCAGATTTTACCCCTAGAAAATCTCATTGTAATAGACAGTTAATTAGCTTGGTGAATCAAGCACGGGGACTTTGTTTTAACCCATACAACGCTTTGTATAATTTCAAAACATGGTTTGTTTTATTTTGATCAATAAATTTTGGGTTTATTGTAAATAAACCTCCTCATTAAGTTCACCATGAAGGAAGGCGTTTTGCACATCTAGCTAACGAATGGGCCAATTATAACACATGGCAAGAGAAAGGACAATCTAAATCGTGGCAGTTTAATAACCCGACTGAAGGTTTTGAAAAAATTTATTCCACTTGGGAAAAGTCTTGAGCAACTAACCTTGCCTTGAAGTGATCAATATCTCATGTGTGGGCTTTAATTTAATTAGAAAAACCCAATTAGAACCACATGGCTTTGCTATAGGAGGAAGAGGTACAAGTGACTAAGTATCATGTTTGAGTAAAGCATTTCATTCATCAACTCAGATCAACAAGAGCTTCTTTATAATTTTTTAACTCGAGAAACTGTGAAACGTGCATTAGTGGTCGTTGTTAACCAAACTTTGGGGTTGAACACCCCAGCCTTCAATCGAGCTATCATAGGTTTGAGGTGGATGTAGGTGGCTAGATATGAGTGGCTAAAGGGGGGCTTTAGGTTGAAGGAGGGGAGAAGACAGAAGGTTACTAATGTGGGTCGTGGATAGGGAGACTGTTGGAGAGGGACTGGATATGGAAGAACCAGAGGTAAAGTAGGTGAAATGGGTGCTGGAGGAGGAGAAGCGACAGTAGGTAAAATGGTGACAGTGAGTAATGGAGGAACAGAGGACAGAGATGGAAGTGAAGGAGAAAAAGAATTGGTAAATGAAGAGATAATTCTTCTTAGTGAGTTTAGTAGTGAAGGAGTGAGTAAGTGTGGAGAAAACAAAGGGAGAGTGTTGTAGGTAAAAGCAATTGATTGTTGCAACGGGTGGTAAGGAAATGGTGTGTAAGGTATTTGGTTTTGTAAAAGAGACCCATAAAGGGTTGGTAGTATGGTGATTGATGTCAGTGATTGACAAATGATAGGCTAGATGGGTAAAAAGAATTTGAAATATGGGGCTGCCACGTGTGAGGGAGAGGTAGAGAGACCTGGGGCTTCGGGCGAGGAGAAATATTTTGGGGATTTGGGTGATTCATAGGGCACGAAAAAATAGGAGAGTTTTGCAAAAGATTTCGAGATCCACCTACTAGAGGAGTAGGAATAATAACCATTGGTCTCGTGGATATGCCAGTGGAGGGAGCACAGGTTGAGAGAACGTTGATCGGAATGCATGAGGTAAAAGAAGAAGCTCTAAAAATAAAAGGCTAGAGACTAAGCTCTGGTACAATAAAATGGTGAGAGAAAAGTTGTTACAAACTTCTCATTAGCACAGGCCAGAATATGGTTGGGCAGAAGATAAACAAAAGAAGTTTGAAAATATTGCATGTGACAAAAGATAACATGAGAGCAAAAAAGCAAGAATAATAAGGTAATGAAATCATTATAGTCTATCAAGTAGGATAATTGGCAATGCATTAAAAGAAATTAAAGGGGCTTTGACAGCACGAATTCCAC
Source organism: Telfairia occidentalis (assembly GCA_026257165.2). Taxonomy (NCBI): domain Eukaryota; kingdom Viridiplantae; phylum Streptophyta; class Magnoliopsida; order Cucurbitales; family Cucurbitaceae; genus Telfairia; species Telfairia occidentalis. The sequence continues at coordinate 330,448 of JAOANK020000072.1, forward strand.
TAAGTAATCTTTAACAACTAGTATCAGAGCCTTGAAAGACCTCATCGTGGAAGTAGAAAGATTTCAGATTGAGAAATTTAGTGGAAATGGAGACCTCAGCCTGTGGTCAAAGAAAATCACAGTTCTTCCAATCTCTCAAAAAATTTTGAAAGCTCTTGAACATCCTTCAACCTTACTTGTATCAATCACTAACACAGAAAATTCTAATATGAAAGAGATAACATATAGTACTTTGATCTTGAATGTGACCGATGACGTCCTTAGACGAGTAATGGATGAAACTACTGTTTCTGGCATATGGAGAAAGCTACAAAATCTGTATATCAAGAAAGATTTCTCAAGCAAAAAAAATTTTGACACAAAAATTGTTTACTTTTAAAATAAATGCCTTTAAACCCCTTGATGCAAATCTTAATCAATTCAAGAAACTCAGTAATGAGTTCACTCAAAATGAGAAAAATTAGGCTATGAAAGTGGGGCAACTATACTCATAAATTCATTACCTGAAATCTACAAAGATGTCAAGACTGCTTTAAAATATGGCAGGGATTCAATCTCCATAGACTTGATCATCGCTGCTTTAAGATGCAAGAAATTATGAATTAAATCTGAGACTTAGGGAAATGGAGAAGGTGAATCACTATTTCTAAAGGGTAAGAACTCATCCAAGAAAAGAAAATTCAATAAGGGACATATAAACCACAAGGAGAAAACATTATTCAAGTGCCACTACAAGATTAACCATATATGTCGACAAAAACAAATGTCGCCAGACCTAAAAAATACGTCGGCATTTAGTTGTCCCGATGAAAAAAAAATCGTCAATAACAACTTTGGGAGAACCTCGTAAGAGAAGTTATTGTCGACGTTTTTTAAAAAACGTCGACATATGTCATTTTTAGATGACGTGCAAAAATTGTCATCCTTTCCATAATAATTTAATTAAAATAATTTTTACCGACATTCTTGTAAATGTCGGCATATTTCAGTTTAAGATGAAGGGCAAAAACCGTCATCTATTAAATAATAATTTAATTAAAAATAATAATATTGTTGGTTGCATGCGTAGCTAACCAACAATATTCTTTTTCAACCTATGAGATATGCAATGTGAAATATAAAGAAACTGAAACACCGTTTTTTTAGAAGATAATTAATTACATCATGCCATAATATGTTCCTATCATAGCTGCAAACATAAATGAATTTTCAAAAATCCCCTCCTTCCCCCTATTGTTACTTGCTTTCCTTTGTTTTTTTTCCTATCTTCAGCAACAGCAAAATTATTTTATCAAAAAACCTCAATTCAACCATCAATATTCTCAAACATGACAATTAATCAACCAACACATTTAGAAAGATCCCTCAAAATGATCTTAGTCCAACCATAAGAATAACCACATCTAACCATAGAAATAAAAAACTTAACTGATGAATCTAGCCAACTTCGAAAGTAAAAATAAAAATAAAAAGGAAAACAAGTGATTGCAACCAAAAAAAAAAAAAACTCTTCAAACGTACCAAAAGATCATATATCCTCCTCTAAACTAACTTTGATTTCCAAAATCTTTTGTTGTTTCTGCTCTGCAATTCACATTGAGCTAAAATTAGTAACCATTCCAATTGTTCATCTCCAAAAGAAGAGTACCTCAACATTCATTCAAATGATGAACAAATCAACTTCCTTTTAAGTTCATTTTCAAGATAGAATTCAATTCTACACATGCAAGTCAATCTTCAACGTAAGTCTAAAAATTATTAAGAAATACTAAAATGCCCATTAGCTACCATCCATTCACATCTTACACTCATCTCCCACAGTTAAGAAATAGTATCATCAACTCATTTAAATCCCATACATAATTGACTGAGACTGTAGCTATATATTATATAATATGACTTATGAGAGAGAGAAAACGCTTATGTGTTTGTATGTTGTTAGAGAGATTCTAAAAACGAAGCAACCTGAAGAACCAAATGCTTAAAAATGTATGCAATGCTACAACAACATAGCATTTATTGTAAACTTATTGTAAACTTATTGTAAATTATACTAAACTTTCTATTTTTGAAGCAATATTATCCCAGCTCTATCCTACATGTTGATATCATAGATAAATTGGAGCAAAATGTTGTTTTGGTTCAATAGAAAAACAGCAAGCAATTAAAGCAAGAGAAATCTGAGCACATGACCTTTAGTTGATTAAATCAGAATCAGAAAATGTGAAATAAAATTATGCCCAAATTACCTTTCAATCCAACCTAGTCTGAGGTAAAATAGAGCCCAAATCAAGGCTTTATTTCTTTCAAATCTCCCCTGGTTGCAGACAAATATTCTTATCTAAATAAAACATAGTCACTCCATTACATGGCTCACCTTGTTTGGCTATTGATTACCAAAATAGAACCTATTAAGCAATATTACTTCATGTCAAATTTTATACATAAGGGAGAAATTTTAGCTATGTAAAAGAAGAGACTAACTTCAAGGAAGAAAGCAATTTGAGTTATACAAAAGACTAACTTTGTAATTTCTCTCATCTATGAACTTCCACAAGTTTTTGATCCACATAATTTACTAACAATTTCAAGACATTAAATAAGTTCAACAATATCTCTTAATAACCAGTTGCAAGAAAAGTAGGATAACAATCAAATGTCTAAATTTAAATTTGTTTAAGAATCTATAGTGAATTTTCCAACCAAACTATATGAATAAACTATTTTCTTCACAATATCTAGGAAATAAGATGTTATTGAATATTGTATACCTCCTGAAAGTTTGATGCATATTAACGAAACTCTAGGATATGGTCTCAAGTCAATCGAGGCAAAAATGCAATATCTTTTTTATCCATCAATGATAACTCCATATTTGACTCTCTAAGTCTCTAGATCTCTTCAATCCACACAACTGTGGGGCCCTTCTTGTGTCTAGGACCAAACTTCAGTCACTTGATTATTTTCCCACCTGTGCGCTCTTGTGACTTCAACTCTCGACCAAGATTGCTTTGCAAAATCAATTTTTTTCTAGTAACTCTCATAGGATCCCTAGCATAAACAAGAAGTAGAAGGATTCCCTGCAACTTTAGCTGTTGGGAGAAATTAGACATAAGCAAATAGTTCAAGCAACCATTCGTATTAAATGACCCATGTGGTGTTGGGAGAGAAGAAGACAAGTTTAAAATACCCTAACATTTGACAAAAATGTGGATGGTGAAACATGGATGTGGGTTTGAGATAAATTTTAAGAAAAAAGAGAGGATATGAACAGAGAAGGGAAAGGATATAGATTTTGGAAGAACAAAAAATAGGGGAAAGAGATGAAAGAGGAAAATTTAAACAGCAAATGAACAATAACAAAATGAGCTTTTAATGTTGGTTTCAGAAGCTTTAACTCTTCTCCTTCGTGGGTTTCAGAACCGATGTCTTCTGCTTATTTATGTTTCGATAATCACGATAACTTCTTTGTGGGTTAGAATCGACAGCAACTTCTAAAGTGTGAGTTTCGACAGTGACATCGGCAGGCATGCGACGACGACAATAGAGAGGATTTGCTAGACGATGGTGTGTGATGGCGAAGAGCGCGAGGGTTTCTTTCTTACACGTGTGTGGGTTCTAATAATGCGAATGAGGTTTTTCTAAGGTTCACTTTTTTCGACGTTAGAAAACATCGGAAAAGGCTTTCAAAACGTCGGGAAAGGGTACTTTTTACCGACGTTTTTAAAAACGTTGGGAATGGGATACTTTTTGCTAACGTTTTTTTAAAACATCGAGAAAGGGTACTTTTGCCGACGTTTTTTAAAAACGTCGGCAAAATGGTACTTTTTACTAGCATTTTTTACAAACGTCAGGTTATGGGTACTTTTTGCCGACGTTTTGTTTTTCCGTCGGGAAAAGTTATGTCGATAAAATAAATTTCTTGCAGTATGCTTCATCTATCATGAAAAAAGGACATTTCAAAAGAAATTGTCTAGAAAGAAAAAAGAAAGACAACATAAACGAATATGAAAAAGCAAGAGTGTTGGATACAGCAAGATGCATGCGCAGCGGAATAAAGATCTATACACTCTAATTAGCTCAAAATAAATAAGGAAAATCAT
>JAOANK020000072.1:341354-357226 GCA_026257165.2 Telfairia occidentalis
GTTATCACAATGGAAGTGGGGAGATTTTAACTCAACCCACTTCCTTCCCTCTCTGTCCCTTACATATAGACATAGATGTACAGAGAAGAAAGGTTGTTGTATTCACCGATTCATCGTGTTATTCATCTCTCCCAAAAGTTCCCTACCAAAATTCAGGAGACCACACTTTCTGGACTTGAAATCCTAGAACATAATGGGTGAATATGAGTGGTGGTGTTCGTGTTGCTGTTGAAAGAATTTCTGGGAATTACGTGAAAAAAGAGTTCTTCAAAGGTAAACTTCCCTCTCTGTATTTTTATGTTTCTTTATGCATGCCTTTCCCAAATCCAAAATTGAATACATTAGCATTCAATCGCTTCCACTGGGGATTCAATCCCTTCATAAATAACCTCCTTTTACCCTTTGGCGCCTCACAAAATGCTTGCCAACTCCACACGTGTCAATCCTTGTTGCTATGCATAGCATCCCATGTATTTCTTGTCTTTTGCAAAGGTGAAAACCTAGTCCAACTTCATGTACGCAGAACTTGCATTTCTGCCAACTGTTGGCACAAGCATGGGCACTGCCCACCTTGCCTTATGTGTCTATCGTGCGTACTGATGCGGACGCGTGTGCGTCTCACAGCACCCCGCGTGCCTTCTATGTCTACGCAATGCTCACGTGCAGTTTCCTTCATGGCTGGACCACCGCCTACATCCTACCCAAGTGTGCATGCGCCTCCCTACTTGCCCCTGTGCTCATCCATGTTTCCGGCTATAGGGGTGCACCTTGTACGCTCCCTTTTGCCCATGTGTATGTGCAAGTCATGCACACGCTAACCTTGCATCAACCTGCCACGCCCATGCTAACCTCTCATTGACATGTAGCCTATAGTTGATTGCCGATGGTTTGTGCTGCTACTTTACTTGATCTGGCGTGTCGTCCATGTCATGCCATAAGACACTAGCTTGTGTAAAGCCTTGTAAGCCATGTCACGTGCTCAAGACTCAAGGTCCTGACAAACCTCTTCCTACTTAAGTTTGTCGACGTCCTCGTCAGCTCTGTCCTCATCCACTATTTTTTATTTCTTTTCAAATTGCCACAATGTCACGTCTCTCTCTCTAGGGTTTACCTCCTCGCTAGTGTTCTTCCATTTTACAAGAAAATTAGTTCGTCGATTGTTCTTACTCATTCCCGTCATTCAATGGTCTAAAATCGTCTCGACCTACTTGTCAAATTACTTGTGGATGACTGCAAGGGCTCTCTTAGCTTGCTAACGATCCCTGCCAAATAAGTCATGTGAGAAAGATTTAAGGAAACTTAAGTGAAATGTCAAATGAATCTTCAACCAATCTGGCAACCTCAAACGATAAGCCACCTTGCCTATCCGTTTGATCACTTCGAATGGGCTGTTGTACGGCGATACCAAGCCTTTGTGAATGCTTTTCCCTCTTAGTTTCTTCCACATCTGATGAGTCAACTTCAACAATACTTACTTTTCCACTTCGAATTTCAAAGGCCTCGACCTTTGTCTTCGTATATCTTTATTCTAGAAGCAGCCTTCTCAAGGCTATCTCTGGCCATATCTATCGTCTCTTGCTTTTCCCTAGCAAGGTGATAGGTAGCAAGGCACCTGCCCCCTGTTCGTTGTTTGTGAACCTCTTAAGAACAAAGAGGTTGCTATCCGGTCGCCACCTCCGCGGACTATGACCAGTTGCAGAGGACTTTTATACGTTGTACAAAACTGAGCTACATCGAGTAGCTTTACCCAGTTTTTTTGATCTGCCCATCCGTTTGAGGGTAGTTAGCAATAAAGAATTTCAATTCGAATCCTAACATATTGAACAAGCTAGTCCAAAATCTCCCTGTGAACCTCGCATCCCTGTCAATGACCACGTCCTCCAAAAGTTTGAAGTACTTCGCTATGTGTTTGAAGGAAAGCTCCACAGCCATGTCAGTCGGACATGCATGTGGGGTTGGGATAAACACTGCATACTTGGAGAACCTATCAACCACAACAAGTATCGAAGCCAATTCGTCCACTTTCGGTAAGCCAACAATGAAGTCCATCGAGATCGACTGCCACGGTCTCTCTATGATAGAAAGAGGCTATAACAAGCCAGCTTCTCTCTTTCGTTCAATTTTTTCTAGCTGACATACTAGACACGTTTTCATGTATACCTTCATATCTTCATTTATTTCAGCCAGTAGTAAGAATGTGATAAGAGGACCAACATTCGTTCTGCTTCTAGGTGTCTTGCCCATTAAGGGTCATGTGTCTCCCTCAATAACATAGTTCTCCTCTACTAGGGACATACAATCTACCTCCTTTTGCATGAATAAGTCCATCCTCAAGCCAATACCTTCTCACCAACCCCTTCTCAATTTCTTTGAGAAGTTTGGTGTAAGTATCATCAGCTTTGGCCTGCTCTCGTATCCTGTCAAGAAAATTAGTCTCCACTAAAGTTAGTGCAACAACATACTCACTAACCTCTTTGGACTAAAAGCATTTGCCACTAAATTCTGCTTTCCTGGCTTATGCAACTAAGTGAAGTCGAGTTTCGCCAAGAATTTTTGCCATCTTGTCTGCTTTGGAGTTAGCTTCTTCTATGCCGTGAAAAGGTATTTGTCATATTGTCTGTCACCACTACAAACTTAGTGCCCAACAAATAGTGTCCTCATACATCTAGGCAATGTACAACTACCGTCATCCCCTTCTCAGGGGTAGAGTACTTCTGTTCGACATCCTTAGCTTTCGACTCTTGAATGCAATAGGGTGTCCTTTCTGAACAAGAACTTCTCCAGTAGTTCGATCAGAATCATCGATTTGTAACTCAAATGGCAAACTAAAATCCAGTAGTCTTAGAATAGGTTTTTTCGCAATAGCTACTTTGACATCTTCAAAGGCTCTCTGATAGTACTTAAACCAAATCCACTTGAAATCTTTCCTCAACAAATCTATCAATGGGCTAACCTTCTTTGAGTATCCCTCAATGAATCGCCTATAGTAGTTGGCCAATCCAAGAAAGGATCTTAACTCCAGGACCTTGGATGGGATGATCCACTCTGTCATGACTCTAATCTTTCTCTCATCCATACAGACCTTCCTTTTACTTACCAAATGTCTAAGAAACATCACCTCTTTACGGCAAAACTTGCATGTCTCCTTCTTGACATATAATTGGTTCTCTCATAACTTGGTAAAAACTTTTCTCAAATGAACCAAGTGATCATTGAGACTATGGTTGTAAATGACAATATTATCGAGAAATACCACAACAAAGTCATCTAGATATTCATATAAAACATCATTCATCAAGTTACAAAATGTAGCAGAGGCATTACAAACGACATTACCAGAAATTCGTACGATCCATATTGTGTTACACATGTGATTTTCCCTTCATCCCCACTAGCAATCCTCACTTGCCAGTATCTTGACCTAATGTCCAACTTGGTAAAACAACTGGCCTTAGAAAGTCTATCGAACACGTTTGTGACATTCAGGATAGGATACTTGTTCTTTATCGTGACTTTATTCAGTGCTCGATAGTCCACACACATCCTTATGGAACCATCTTGTTTCCTCTGAAACAACACTGGGGCACTGTAAGAAGCTTTAGATATTCGGACCAACCTTGCATCCAACAGCTGATCTACCTGCTTCCTCAGCTCGGTTAACTCTAAAGGAGCCATCTAATATGGCACCTTGGATGAGGGCTCATTCTCCAACTCAATGATGTAATCGATGCCACGTTGGGATGGAAGTGTCCTTGGTAGTTTTGGAGACATCACATCTATGAGTTCACAAAGAATCTCTGCCACTGCATCTGACACTTCTTCATACTTATCAGGCTTTAGTTCAATTAGGGAAGCTCAATTATGGCCACCATGTAAGTACTTTCTCCTCTCTTTAACTCGATTTTCAACTGCTTGGCAAAAATCACCTTTTGCTCAAGAAGCCATCCACATTTTCTTTGACGGCTTGCACAAAGCATAGGGTCATTTCATCTGAGACCAGCACCCTACTTAAGTAAGGCATAAGGGACACCATCGCCTTAACAAAAAATTCTATGCCAAGAATTAAGTCAAAATCATCAAGAGTAATCACTGAAAATTTATATTAGTCCTTCCATGGACCTAGCTCTAGCATGGTCTCTACAACACCTTACTTCAGTTGGGCAACAAAGTTGACAACCTTGATGCATGCATCACTCTTGCCTATCTCTAATCCCAGCTGGCGAGTAATCCTTGCTGTCAAAAAGTTGTTGGTCGAGCCCATATCCATCATAGCGAGCACCTCATGACCATTCACCTTTACGGAAACATGCATCAATCCTCCCTGGACTGGTTTCTTTCTCAATGTAACGGTGTTCAACAACTGAATCAGATTAACTCTTCACTGAGTCTCTCCTGCAAGAACCTTGCTCTCTTCTTCAACAAATAGGGTATTCAACTTCTCCCTCTGCGAACATTCACAGGCCCTATGTGATCCTTTACACAAGAAGCAACCTGGGGAAAAATTGGTAGTAAAGTGTTTGAAGATTTACCCATTCTCTTATCCTTGTCGGTTTGGTTTGGGTTCTTATTGGACTTGAACCCGCTCCTCTTCTTCTTCTTCTTCTTCTTCTTCTTCTTTTTTTCATTAGGAGCATGAGAAGAACGTGTACAGTAATCAACAAGGGAATCAACAGTTGCAAATGTCGAGGGCAAGTCTTTCACTCTCCTTCTAAGCTCCGCTTGCACCCACTCCTTGAGTCCCAAAATAAAGTTGAATAGTTTGTCCTCCTAAAATATGTTGTAAATATACAACATCAAAGAACTAAAGTCTTTGACATAGTCACGGATAGTACCTGTATGTATGAGTCTCTTCAAAGCTTCCCTTGCGATCCACCTAGCATTCAAGGGAAGGAAATGGTCTTTGAGCTCATTTTCAGCAAATTCCAACTGATAATCTTTGGTCTCCCTGCATGTTCGTCATCAAGTGCACAGGTACGCCAACACACTTTAGCATCACCTGAGAGGTACATGTTTGCTACATTTACCTGTGCCTCCTTAGATACCTTTGAAGCCTCAAAATATTCTTCCATATCCCAAAGAAAGTTCTCCAACTCTTTGGCATTCCGCGAACCTTTAAATGATGTAGGTTCCGAAATCTTCAGTTTTGTTCTTGCAACATCTTTAGTTGAAGTTCCCGCCAACGCCTTTTTCACTAAAGTTACCTCATTACTTGTCACCTCGAGTCCGTCCTTCATAGCATCGAATGTGTTCGCCATTGTGAAGGTGAGACTCCCCAACTCGATAATAATGGCATTGAGCAGCTCCGTAGTGTGGCTCATGAAATCCTCTAGTGAATTTTTCACTCTAGAATTCTCGCCTCATGCGCCAAGATGGACACGATCAATAAAGTATATGTACCCTCATGTATATCACGAATGATGTCCTCTACCCAGCTCGTATGTTATCTTAAGGTCTCCAACATTGTAATGTTCTCTTGTGAGAGATACGAAAAGGAGTAGGTTCCAAATAACAGAAAAATGTACCTTTCTTTTGAATGGAGAAATCGTGCTCTAATACCACTTGTCATAGGGTCAAATTAGCAGAATATTTTTTTCGATCCCATGTGGCCTAAGAACCTCTTGTTTCTAGTTCAGCCTGATTCATTACTCACTCTAATGTTACAAATCAAAGAATGGATGGAAGAATATAAATTCGCCAAGTAAAACTTTTCTCATTCACAAAGTAGTTACAAGCCTAAAGCCAATACAAGCTCACGACATTCAATGCTTCAAGGCCACCTACACAACTCATAGGCTTGCCCCTTTTATAAACAAGGACTGTGGACTTGTGTGGTTACTCAACAACTACCCACTCACCACTACTTTCCTAAATACATGGGAGATGTGGGTGGTTAACTCAACTGCCCCACTAAGAGAAGTGGAAAGGTGGGGGGTTAAGGAGAAACCTCTCATTCTCCACTACCTTGGGAGTTATTCTCAACTTCCCCACTTTCTCTGGGATTGAGTCACAAAGTGACATGTGTTGTGCATGTGTGCCTCCAGAGGAAATAACCTCCTTTTACCCTTTGGCATCTTATAAAATGCTTGCCAACTCCATACATGTCAATCTTTGTTGCTACACATGGCTTCCCATGTATTTCTTGTCTTTTGCAATGGACACACGTAGCCCAATGTGCACTATGTGCCTATCGTGCGCGTAAGTGCACATGGGCATGCACCTCACTGCGCCCCATGTGTCTCATGCGTTTGCACAATGCGCGTGCACTATTGCCTTCATGGTTGGACCGTTACCTGTGTCCTACCAAAGCGTGCATGCGCTTCCCTGTGCCCGCCTGTGCACGTCCGTGTGTCCGGTTGTAGGGGTGTGCCTCATGCGCGCCCTTTTGCCCATGTGCATGCATAAGCCATGCACACGCTAACTTCCACATCAACCTGCCAGCATCCATGCAAACCTTTCATCGGCATGTAGCCTGCACTTGATTGTCGATGGTTTGTACCATTGCTTTGCTTCACCCAGCGTGTTGCCCATCTCAAGCCATAAGACACTGGCTTGTGCAAAGCCCTGCAAGCCACGTTACGTGCTCAAGACTTAAAGGTCCTAACACTATGCCTTGTATGCATCTCAACACTCAAGCGCGACATTCCAATTTCTTTCCTTGTCATCAAAACCTCTTGACTTGCTCATCAAAATGATTTTGACACAACACACCACTGTAAGTTGAATGTTTAGACTTTTTTTTTTCTATCATCAGAAAAATGACTCATATCATTATAGTACTTCACACCTCTATTTATGCTTCTTCAAATCTTCGAAACCTACTAAATGCATTCTGTAGATTGTGAAACACATGGTTAGATTTCATATATTAAACATAAATCAAGGCTAAAAAAGTACATTGAGAAGAAATCCCAATTTTTTTCCTATCAACTATATGTTCGAATATTGAGCATATAGCTAGTTAAAATTTAAACCTAAAATCTAAAACCCACAAAGAACCTAAACTTAATTCATTTCTATATTTTAATTCTTAATAAGAATATTGGGATTAATTTATCAATTAGATCACACTAAGAGACAATGAGATAAATTAGAACTCTTATCAAACGTTTTGGTTAAAGAAAACAATAAAAATTAATTGATAGAATTTTATAAAATTTAATGATGTGAAAGCTAATTTCCACTTATTATTCTTATTTTATATTATGTACTTATTTTTAAAATTAATTTTATATTAAATTATTTATCTATACTATATATCTATATTATATATATCCCATAAATAAAAAAAGTTATAGGGAAAATACTTGATCTTTCCATTTTGCTCCTCTCCCATTAATTCTCTTGGAGTTGAGTTTCCATTTTTATTTCGGTTTTCTTAAATTAAATACATATCAAATTTGAAGATAGTTTTTGTATTATTATTTTGTACATTAATTTTAGCTAAATATACCAAATAGTCCCTAATGTATTAGATAATTCTCAATTTGGTCCATAATTTTAAAAAATTTTAATTTTACCTCTAATGTTTTAAAAATTATCAATTAAATCATTTTGTTAAAATAATGAATAAAATTTTAAATAAAATTTGATGTATTATTAAACTATTATTTTGTTAATATATTTGGACGTGTGAACATGTCACTCGAATGTTACTTGATAGATCCATTAGTAAAATTCGACTCACCATTAACAAAGTCCAATTTTTTTTAAGTGGCATGTTGTCTAAATATAGTTTAGTCTATTTAAATTTTTAATTATATATTTCAATTAAAGTTATTTTCTTTTGATAGACACAAAATTGTATACTTTAAAATTTATTGAATTAATTTTAATTAAAAATTTGTAACGATATTAATTATATGAAATTTACCACATTTGTACCCTTTCATCTGATCTAATCCTATTGTTTCAAGTTTTTACTTATAATATTTTGCTTTAAAAAAATAATCTACTTTATTTCAAAAACTAATTATTGGTTTAATTTTGACTGAATTTTATTTACTTTATATTTTTGTAGTTATTAAATAATTTTTAAATCTTACCCTCAAAGAGTAATTTAAAGCATAACAAACACGTGCAACTTTTTTCTAATTAAAACTTGACCGGTTACACATTTGAGCAAACACAAGCCGATCCAACTCAACCCATTCTATCAACACTTTTAATTAACCTATGAGCTGAATAATTTGGCAGGGGATTCATACAGCTTCTCAATATTTTCATCACATGGGTCAACTATACCACAAAACTAGAGACACATTACATGTAATAGTGCTATATACTGCAAATCGATCAAAACTTGAGGTAGGGGAAGCTTTTCAACTTGATACATTTTGTGTGAAATAAAAACAACCTCATTTATCTACCAAGGCTTCAGGTCTCCCACAGGCCCTGCAGTCCAATTCAAAATCCTCTCACCAGATTTCAAGTAAATACTCTTATGGTGCGGCAGTTTTCGAGCCAAGCCATTCAGAATCTGATGGAAAGCATCGCCTGATTGGGCTGGCTGAGGAAACATCATAGCTCGTTTCATTGACGGATTTGCCAGAAGTCTTTGTTTCCTCAATATTACATCAGGCGGTATGGATGTGAGGATCGTATCGAGGTTGGGGACGTCTTTTTCGTCTACAAACACACCAATTTCTTCCCATGGAATAGCATCAGCAAAAGGCAAGACGATGTCATCAGCTATGATAACAGGGATGCAACCAAATACCACTGCTTCCACTAGCCTCGGGCTCCACGGTGCCCACCCGAGAGGACATAAACAGAATATCGCTCGCTGCATATCTTCATAATACGTAGTTGGATGGTCAGTAGAGATGTCAAAGAGGGCATTGTTTTTAAAGTTTTCCCACACTGCTGCTCTTGCACCTCTGCATCAAACGAAAGGTTAAGTTTGGATTCCTTATTGATGTCGTATTTGATCCTGCTCCATATTAAGAATGTAGGAGTTAAGAAAGGTAGAACGGGTACGCACCTCGCATAATAACCACCTTCTGGGTCATTGTTAACATCGTAAAACAATCCTCGAAAATAGACGAAGATAGAACGAGGAGTTTCAGGGGGAATCAGGTGTGCTTTCATTTTCTGGGGAGGACAATATGGAGGAATAGTGATGGAACCCTCATTCAAGCAAACATGGTGCCTTTGTCCAAAAGTTTGAACCAAAGTTGCACGCTGGAGTAAGGGAAGAATTCCACGATCAATAGCCTTCTCTTCCTACACAATACAACAATCAAGAGCAAAGATTATTCCATTTGTCACACCCAGCCACAACCACGGATGATGATTATATATACTTGAACAATGTAGTAAAACATGAATTGATAGCATCCTCATGAACCGCTATACTAAACTACATCCAATTTTGGCTCTAAACCCTCAACCTCCATCATATTCCAAAATGTAGGTGACGTAAGAGTTAAATCACCCGTAAACCTAAGAGTTAGATAAATTATGATATATATAATCGTTTACGTATATTCTTAACATTAGTTATGGGTTTAGATAAATTATGATATATATAATCGTTTACGTATATTCTTAACATTAGTTATGGGTTTAGAAATTGGCACAAGACCCTATAATTGATTATCAATTTTAATTAGAAAGGAAATGACATGGAACAGGCTTCGAACATAGAACTTCATATTTAGATACTACATTAGATCAACACTAAATCCAAAAGCTATATTTAATCCTTTATACATATTCCTAGCATTCCCACCTTTGTGGCTTAGAAATTAGCATAATATAATACCAATAGGTGATTTATCAATAAAATGGAGAGAAAATGACATTATAGCTGTTTGAACATAGGACCTCTTGCTCTAATATCATGTTCAACAACTCTTAAATCTAAAAGCTTAAATTGATAATGTTATATGACATATTTAGGGTGTGTTTGGGAGTGATTTTGGAATGCACAAAATCACTTTTGTCATGCTCAAATTTAGGTAAGTGACCTAAATTTTGCTATGACAAAAGTGATTTTAGTCATTCCAGAATCACTCCTAAACAGACCCTTAATCTTTTATACATATTCTTAAGCATAAGAAAGGATGTTAGAGTTACCTGATAATGAAAGCAGGCACCAAAGTCATGAGGCACAACAAAGAAGTGATCAGACCCCTCAGTTCTGTTCCAATAAGGCAAATTGGAAGAGATGAGCTGAATGGCACTGCGCATCATTCGTGGGGATTTAAAGGGCAATGGCAAGCCATTGGGGGTGAGGTCACAGGTGACATAAATAGGAGTATAAAACCAATCGGCTTCCTCAGGATTGAGTGTTCGGACAGGGCTGTTCAACAGGAACCTATGCATATATATCTCAGCAGCAAACATATGAGTGAGGCATCTTGGATCCTTTTGAAGAGTCTTCTTATTGTATTTGCTTGGAAGATCATAAACATACACTTTCAATCTTCCAACTGGATTATCTTCTAACACATCCCCAGCACTTCCTGCATCCAAAAAACAAACCATATTACCAAATATGCCAACAGTTGGGATCAATTTAACTACGATTTTCCACAACATGCAGATTCCACTGAATTTTAGAGCTTAAAGTTTAAACACTTGCAGAATATGACCTTTGAAGTTCTAGCTATGCCAGTCACACGCATAAAGTTCAATTTCATTTTAATTTCGAAGGTCCAATGTAATCTCATCACCGAACTAGAGCAGAATGACTCATACGAACTCAACTACCTCATAACTCAGCATAATTATGTTCTTCGCCCACCTCCACTATTCTTACTAGACAACCCTCAGATATTAAATTGTAGGTATGTGGCCACTATGGCTTAAAACCATTCCATTTAAGTCAATCCATGTTGGTTCTCAGCAGAATTATGTACTAAAGAGTAGGAATCAACTTTGGCAAAGGAGAAATTTATGAATAAGCCCGATACATACGTATCAGAAACGAGGATCAAGAAAATAATAGAAAAACCGAGCAGCTCAATACAAAAACCATTTAAAGTTAAAGAATGAGCTTGAAAGAATAATGAGAAACCTGAAATTCGTTCGGTGGGGACGGCATTGGGGACAGCGGCAATCATCGAAACCAGAGACATTGAGAAAACCCAAAACAAGAGCTTCATCTTCACAGACCTCAAGAACCCAAATTGGACAGCTGAAGTAACGAAACAAGCAAAAACCAAAAAGGATTTTGGGTGTTCCGTTTGGGAGAGGACAAAACACAGTATATTTGAAGAACTACGAGAGCCTAATGGTTGGGAGGTCGAAAGGGAGGTTGTTGGAAGGAAAAGGGTTTCTTAAAAATTAGATTTGGAGACCAAATGGGAAATGTGAAGGTTTTGGACGCACGGGGAAAGAGAGAGAGATAGAGAGAGGGAATTGCTTGAAGAAACAGAGAAGACATATGTTGATTTGGTGAAGAACAGTGAAATTACAGCAAGAATGGAGAATTTTCCATTGGTAAAGTTCGAGCCGTGTTGGTCGCTACAAAGTCCATTTCGCTCCGATGGCTTAAGAGCGAAATTCATTTTCCTGCTCTCAGAAAATGGACCTCCAACCTTCGGCAGGTCTTCTTTCTGAATCAGCTCCCCGCCAAATTGAGAAAATTGATTTTTTTTTTCTTTTCATAAATAAGCTGTCACAATCTTAGAAAAGAAAAGAGAGACTATTTAAAATTTAGGAAAATAATTGAAGGAAAAATTGCAAAATTTTTCTTCTTAATTTTTAGGACAGTTGCAATGTAGCCATCAAACTTTTGGTTTAACTAGCTTTTAGCACGTGACATGCACACGATATTCTCAATTTCTTTGACCATAGATTAAAATTAATGATAAATTTATCAATTTATATTAAACAATTAATTTTTTTTTGCAAAAATTAAATTAAAAATTCTAAACATTAAATAAATTTTTAGAACAAAGGTAGCAACCAAATTAATTATAAAATTATAAAATAATTTAAAAACATATATATTAGGGATAATTGATATCTGTATTTGAGATTGTTTTATTGAAGCATCTTCATCTTCTATTTTAATACAGTATTGTATGATGGTTAGACAACATTTGTAAAAAACATTAGTGTGCAAGGCTATTATACTCTATCACACTAAGGACCTGTTTGATATCTATTCTGTTTTATGGTGTGTAGCAGTGTGAGCTTTTTTTTAGTGGGGTAAGTTTTCATTTTTATTTTTTAATGTGTATTAATTTAATTTGTGGATGTGTGGATTTTAAGAAGTGTGCAAATTATAAATGAATGCTAATTTGAATGAAATAAAACTTCAAAAGATAATGTTGGTGTATTATGTCATCCAAACCAATAATTTAATTAGGAGGTTTTAATTTAAATGTGGGTGGCTTTTAAGGGTGAGAAGGAAGAGAGGGGAATATGGATGGTGGGAAGATAAAGAGCCAAGAGTTAAAAAGAGAGGTAAATAATAAGATGATTAATTAGAGTGAAAGTTAGTGAAGGAGAAAATAGAATTTGGAAGGGTCGGGGAGAGGGTATTTCAAGAGGGGGAGAGAGAAAGCATAAATGTAAAAGGATAAATTGGATATTGTATAGAAGAGTAAGGTTAATATTGTCTAAAATAAATTTCTTCCACATCCACACTTTTTATATGAATACTTAATTTCTTCTACATCCACACTTTTATATATATATCATAGATTAATTAAGTTAGATTGCAAATTTAATTTTTTTAACTTTTCATGATATCTCAAATTTAAAAGGTTTCAATCACGTCTATAACTTTAATTTACGACTCTTTAGTTTAATAATCATGGAACTGTGAATCAAATTATCGACATTTAGGATAATAAAATGCATTTTATCCCCAGAGCCATGTTCGTATTGAAAAAACAATCAAATGCTTCTGCAATTGGGATTCAATCACTTCAATTGGCATCAGAGCCAAGTTGATTTGTCTTTGATTTTGGTTAAAGAAAATTCAGAATTAATCGGTGGGCAATTTTTTTTTCTTTGCACTTTGAATGTGGGTTTTGCAAATTGAATGTTTTGAATTTTGCACTTAGTTTACTGCTTTAATCTTATTAAAGTTGTAAGAGCCCGTTGTTTTGGGTACTTATTTTCTGCAATCGAGTCTATAAGTCTGGGTCTTGACTCTTGGTAAGAGTTGTTGAGGATCGGCTGAAAGAACAGAGCAAGGCAGATGAATTTTGGAGTAGAGGGGAGAAGACTACGAAACGTTGTGCTTAACACTACTGGACAGTAGGTGTAACGCCGCATCGCTGCGGCAAAAAGAATCCAGCGTCGCGACGTTATTCTTTAGCATTGTGACGCTGCAGCGAAAAGGACGCTGATTATGCGCAAGTTCGTGGATTCGTGATATCTAGAGTTGGTAGTTTTATTTTATTTTATTTAGGGTGCCCAGAATTCCGTCCAATTTTGCTATTTTTGTTTATACATTTGATGTATATATCAAATTATTTTAATGTATATGTTGCATAGAGTATGTCATATATATTAAAATCTCACCATAGGTTAAGCATGTCATGCATCATATTTGAGTATAATTGTTATATTTAATGTTTAGGATTTTTCCTAAAGTATATGAATGCATGAAATTACTATATGGTTTTTATTATTTCTAATATAAAAGTTATATTATTTTTTAATGAAAATAAATATGCGTGATATTTGAGATTTCTTAATTAGATCATTATTGTTATTTTTAATTAATAAAGATATCATGGAATGCTTGTTGAATGATATTACTTAGGTAATATAAATGTTATATTTCAATAATGTCATTAGTATGCATTTTATAGGTTTTAATAATTCATTAATTTATAAAAGTTATAGGGTTAATGAATTAGAAATTAAAATCTATAATTCAGAGTTGCATGCTAACATAAGGTTCTAAATAATTTTAAAATGTTTAAAATTTGGATCATTAGACTTTATGTTAAAATATTTCTAATATGATTAGAAATATATTAATCTTTTATTTTCTTTTTATAGGATTAAAATGATTTCAATAAAAGATTGAATTATAAAATGTTTGTCTATAAGGGACATTTGTCTTAGGAAGGTTCTGTCAAGGAAATGGGTATCTAAGTTGACCGGAAAGGAACACCTCTACTTGGAAACTGGCCTGGAAGGTGAATTGGTTAAACATTTTATAGCATGCAATAAATGATTAAACTTATTTAAAGTTTTTAATTAAGTTTTATCATATATTGTTAAATATCCAATATAAGTGTTATATTGGGCCAACTTAACAATGATTTAGATAAATTCATGAGACAAATTTACCTAAGTAAAACCAAACCCTTTGTTTTTTAAAACACTTAGTGGGAGGAAAATGATGTATATAATATATCAATTTTTATTCACACTCTCCTTAAAAGGTCACACCATGAGATTCATATTCGGCCTCGTGATGCCCTACGCACATCCTCCCTTAGGAAGGTGTTTGCATGAATCAATATAAGGGGGTGACTAGAGAAAGTGTTTATAGTAAGTAGAAGAAGAATGTGTGACAACATATCCTGCGGTCTCCTTCATTAGTTCGTAATATTTTATGCTCGGCCTCTGGCGCCCTAGGAGCGTCCCCCTTAGGAAGGTGTTTGCATGAAAAGGGACAAAACGAACTCCAGAAATTGATAAGATCGTTGTAATCAATTGCACCAATATCGTCCTTCACTGAGGCAGAAGCGTGTTGACACGGGATTATAGGGTTTAAAATGAGGGTTTACACTTACAGGAAAACATTAACCAAGTTAATGACTTTTAGATCAAATTAATGGTAACTAAGAGTTATAGGAATAAAAATTATTCTGGTGTAATTCTTGGTTGAGAATGTCTCAATTCGATGAAGGAATAACTGTACACCATGAGGTGGTATTTATTCTAAACCATTGAAGTATCATTGCAAAATAAAATGACATTAGGGTTCATTAAATTATTTTTTGCTAAAACCTAATTGGATTAAATGAGTTTTGCAAATTAATCTAATATAAGTAAATTGTCTTATTTTCAGCACTTAACACTCTGACTAGAGCGATTATTTCTTTACTTGGCACCGAAAAACTAACCGATGAGAACTATACGACTTGAAAAAATATGATAAACACTGTATTGGCCATCGACGACTTGAAATTTGTTCTGACGGAGGAATATCCTCCAATCTCTAGACCTACTACATCACGAAATGTTTGTTATGCTTATGACAGATGGATCAAGGCCAATGACAAGGCTAAGGTGTACATTTTGGCAAGTTTAACTGAAGTCTTGGCCAAAAAGCATGAGGCCATGATCACTACATGCCAGATCATGGAGTCATTGCATGAAATGTTTGGACAATTGTCCACACATGTCAAGCATGATGCTCTTAAGTTTATCTTCATGCCTAAATGAACGAGGGATCATCTGTTAGGGAGCATGTCCTTAACATGATGGTCCACTTCAACATGGCCGAGATGAACGAGGCTGTCATAGATGAGTCCAGCCAGATAAGCTTTATTCTGGAAACTTTACCTGAAAGTTTCCTTCAATTTTGTAGTAATGCTATTATGAACAAAATGAACTACAATCTTACTACCATTCTCAATGAACTTCGGACTTTCGAATCTTTGATGAAAGCCAAAGGAAAGAAAGGAGAGAAAAATGTTGCCTTCTCCAACAAAAATTTCCACAAAGGTTCGACCTCTTGGACAAAGTCTAGACCTTCTTCCACTGGTTCAAAGAAGTAGAAAAAGAAAAAAAGTGGAAAGGAGAATAAAGTTGCCCCTTCTGTTGGGGCCAAGAAGGGCAAAAATGAAGGATGCATCAACATGCATAAGTAGCGGAATAAGGATCAATACACTCTAAGTAGCTCAAATTAAATATGGAAAATCATGCTTATAGAAGAGAAAAACAGA
>JAOANK020000072.1:366402-385728 GCA_026257165.2 Telfairia occidentalis
GATCCAAAATTTCTTTAAGTTTTATAAGCATGCATGTAGTAGTGGTCCTAGGCTTGGGATAAGTCGGGTCGTTACAAACTCATCTGATGATTAACAGTTACATGCAGTCAGTAGGGCTAGAGTCGCATCCAACATCAACCCTTAACATGAACTAAGATGGGACTAGAGGGGTGCAATCATACATACCCTACTAGCCCCTATTATAAGCATAACGTAAGGTTGGGTCTAGAGGGTGCAACCATACATACCCTGCTAGTCTTGGAAGCGTAGCCTATAACTAAAAATAACTTGATCTGGACATGATCATGAACATACATAATGCATGGGATCCCTTATAAAAGAACGTGTTTTAACATGTAATGCAACATAACATAATTAATGCAGCATAACAAAGGCAAACTACCATATAAGTCATTTAAAGAGAGAGTGAGATCAGCTATTTACCTCGATCGTGATCCTATTTATTCCTAATTATTCTTTATGGTTTGATCCTATGAATTCCATGAAGAGTGCTTATGATTAGTTTTAAAACTAATGTATTAAGGAACTTAATGAACTTATTTATAGAATTTTAATTATTAAATCTTGAGAGTATTTGTATAATTACGCTTAATTCTTGAACGATGATGAAGATGATGATGATGCTGATGATAATAATAATAATAATCATAATAATAGAATAATAATAATAGTAATAATTTTAGTATAATAATAATAATAGTAATAGTTTTAGTATAATAATAATAATAGTAATAATGATAATGATAATAGTAATAGTAGTAGTAGTAGTAGTAGTAATATAATAATAGTAGTAATACTTTTAGATAATAATAATAGTAGTAGTAGTAGAATGATGATGATAATAATAAGAAGAAGAAGAATAGTAGTTGTAGTAAAGAAACTTCAAACTTTGTTAAGTTATTAATCTTTATTTGATGTTTGTAATCAATAAAGAAACTTTACTATTTTATTAACATTGTTAATTGATTTTATCTTTCATATTTATATAAGTGAAGTTTTATAAAAACTTCTTAAATGTTAAACTAGAGATAGAAGAAAAAATGAAGAGAACTTACTTGTGCCAAGAGTAGAGGAGAGACTTCCTAGTTTTGTGCCCAAAATGAATCTCTTATCCATTGTTTATATGAGAAATCCACTATCCTTCCTTTCTCTCCAACTTTCTAGATTTTTCTTGTTAAAATCGTATATCTCCAACTTTCTAAATCTTTCTTCTTAAAATCATACATTCTCCAACTTTCTAGATCTTTCTTTTTAAAATCATACATTCTTCAGCTTTCTAGATCTTTCTTCTTAAAATTATAATTTGTAATTATTATTATTTTATTTCTTAGATATTTCATTATTTACGTATCTATTTAATTGTCTTGGTTGTTAATTTTATTTAACAACCTATAAGATTTATTGGCCGATTTAATGTCTTAAATTTAGACTTGGAAAATTAAATCTCATGTAGAGCCTTAAAATCAAAATTCAACATGAAATGTTCTATAATATTTACATACAATCTCGAGATACTACACAAAGACTTAGAAAATTTTTCAACAAGCTAAAGTCAACGACTCATATTTCTTTGATTTGAGAAGAAGCTCATCAGTCTTCGAAGTGAAGTATAAATCAAAGAGAAAGCATTAGAGGATTATACATTATAGATTGTACTATTATACAAAATCAAAAAAATCAAGTTTATTTCCACGAAATAAATTTCTTCAGAAATCTCGTGTCAACAGAGTGTTTTCAGAATCTGAATGAATGTTTTTAATAAAAAAAAAACAAATATATTAATAAAAAAAAATTATTGTTAAGTTGACCTTACGCTAACGATTGATAATTTTGAAGTTAAGTAACCAATTTCGTCCATAGTTTGGGCTTAGTTTTAAATGTTGGTCCCTATAATTTTAGAAGTTCAAATTAGTCCAGATGCTTTAGTATTAATTTCATTTTGATTCATATATAATCTTAAATATTTCTATTTGATATTTTTGTCAAATCTCAAAAAAAAAAAAAAACTTACAATATATATGTTGATACTAGAACCAAACAACAATAAATTTATTATTTTATTATTATTCAGAGTTTATTTAATTTTGCAAAGTAGCAAAGTAGAGTAAAAAAAAATCAAGTAAACAACTTAGTTTTTATAACGCTGGTATGATGTCAAATTTGTAGAAAATATAAAGTAAAAATAGTAACATTTATTCTAACCTTATAGTTCAATTAGATAAAATTATAAATTTAATGTAAAGATTAACCAACCTTACTAAATTTAGAAGTAAAATTTTAAAATTTTTATTTATTTATTAGCTAACATATCAATAAGAAATAAATTATATTTAGTTGTCATTACATATATACTACATAAAATTTATTATATAAATAAATAAAAATAAAATTAATCCTTGTAACAATTAAAAAATATTGCTAAATAAGTGTGTTGCAATTGTATAAATCGATCTGTGTAGTAGTTACATAATTGCTACAAATTAAATGTGGTCGTACACTCCCTTGTAAAAATTAATTAGAAAGTACAATTTAACTGTTGCAATTGCATTAAACTCCAGCAATGGTTGAACCATTGGCAGTTAATTATTGCAATAAACTCTCTTATATCAGTTAATAAAAATGTCACAAACTAACTGTTAGTAATTGTATTAATATTCTATAACGATTTTAGAACTGTTTCACGTAACCGCTACTACATACTCTCTTGCATCAGTTAATAAAAATGTTACAATATAAATGTTACAATTGTATTCAACTATTGCAATAGTTGTCAAAACTGCTACCAACATTTGTTGCAATACATGCTCATACAATGCTTAATATAAATGTTGCAGATTAATCACCAATATACACAATTGCAGAGGTTTATAAAATGTTGTTGAAAAATTGCTACAATTGAATAACCTTACAACAGTAGTAAAATTGCTGCAAATATTTTGCTATAACAGACTTATTTTCTTATAATGCGTCATGTTAAATAACTCTACACCTCAAACACAGACTTCACAACTTTCGAAACTTAACAACTGAAGACTTGATAAATTCACTCTATGCAACTCCTTGCCCCAAATGTCCCCTTATAAGTTTAAGATAAGTTGATTGAGGACGTTTGGTAGCATTACACCTCTTGATAGGCGCTCAAAACAAGGTCCGAACTTGAAATAATTCCAACATAGTTTAAATCGTAATCATTTGATTGTGCTCCTAATAGGATTAGCAATCATGATTCAATCTTGACAGCAGTAGTGTAGTGGTGATGCAGTGGATTAAATTCAATTGATGAACATGTTTAGTAAGCATTACCCTTGGATTGGACTTGGACCAATCTCAGATCCACCCTTAGGCCTCATGTTTACACAAAATGTTCCCCACCATGAGCGGTTATTGCTCTATGAATAGTTTAAAAAATTACTATCATAAAAATCGATAGTGCGATCTTCCAATCTCACAATAGTTAAATTTTAAAAGAAAAAAGTAAACAAAAAAAAGCTTATACTAATGTTTAAAGAAATGATTATAACGGTTGCATTATGAAGTCACATATTTTCATTCAAGCAATGTACAAAGTTAAAAGGCTTAATAATTTTTATTAAATTTTAAAAGAAAGTAGTTCTAATGAAGAGTGTTTATGGGTTGAGTTGAATAGAGTTTTGTGAAATGTTATCTAAATTTTAAATTTTAAATTTGTACAACCCAAACAACTATTGTTAAGTTATGAATTCAAATCAAATTACCTCATTAAAATTGAAATGATTTTAGTTCCATTAGGTTGCAATTAGAATTCACACTATATAATAGGGGTGTTCAAAAGAATCAACAACTCAAAAAACTCGAGCAACCCAACCCAACCCATGCAGTTTGGTTGGGTAGAAAATTAATTTGGATTAGATTGAATTCATTTTTTCCTAACCCAATTGGATTGGTACGGTTCTTGTCTCCACTATATTGAACCGACCCAACTCACGATAATTACTTCTACGTCAAGATCATTTCTATTGCCAACTCAAATTCATTTTAAACTCAAATAAAAATAGTATTGATTATGTTAGTTGTTTGACATTTTCAAATAATTGAATTCTAATCACCTTTAATCCAAGACATTTTTAAAAAAACAAATCAAATTAACAATTATAGGTGTGAATTTTGATCACAACCTAATGGAATTGAACCAACTCAACCCAATTTTAGTTGGTTGGTTTGGGTTGGGTTTATAAATTAACAAGGATGAGTTGTTTGAGTTATGCAAATTTACAACCCGAACAATTGGGTTATGGGTCCAAAATTTTATAAAAACCCAACCCACGATCGCTTCTACCATATAGTTGTTAGATAAAACCATTCTTTCAAATATGTTTTTAATGTAGAGTATTAAAAAAAATCGATTGCTAAAAAATTTCAAACTAACTCAATCTATACCATTTGTATTTGAATTAAAAAATAAAAATGATCAAAAAGTAAAAAGTGAAAGTAAATCTTAGGGTAAAATACATTTTTTATTCCTAATGTTTCAAAATGAACACTTTAATTCTTGAAAATAGTTCTAAATAGTCTCTAAATTAAAGTTGTCTGTTATTTGAAAAATAAAAAAGCTACGTGCTAACTTTTATTAATTTTAGGTTAAGTACTTTTTTTTTTCTCTTCCCTTCTTCTTGATCTCCTTCTCCGAGAAGTTCCCACCACCAACTAATCTCTCCAATTGCTCCAATTTTCCTTATCTCTGGTGATTATCACTGATTTTTTTCTTTTTGGTTCGAGAGACAATGTGCCACCACAATTCTATAGACTTCCTTGTCTAGAACCTTCCGGACTTATACCTTTCCCTTCTCTCTTTCTTTACTTTTATTTGTTCATTTCCCATTCTCCTCAATCTCTCTGAACCCACCAAAAACTCTCTTTGAAAACTCAGTATCTTTATACAGAGTTCCAGTGGCTCCAAACCCCCTTCCCTTTCCCTTCAAAAGTCACATGCCTTGCTTCCGGATACATTCCCTCGCCCGATCACATCCTGACCTTTCTCGAAAATTCCCTCCCTAAAATCGCGGTCGTGGCTATGGGCCACACCTTTGGGCATGATTTGGTGGTGCTTCGAGGGAAAAAGAGCATTTGGAATTTGACAAAAAATGAGAGATTTGATTTGGGTGTTGGGGATTCTTTGTCTACTCCCGCTGGAGATATGAGTTCATAAGGTTAAGTATTATGAAGATACTGAGTTTTTTATTAAGTGGGATGACCGTTAGGATGTGTTCTTTGATGAAGATCTCCAGGAACTCTACCTCAGAGATACGTTCTTTTATTAAGTGGTTTAGATTTGAACTTTGAAGAGATATTATTCAGTTGGTAACTACCGATGAACCAAACGGTTTATTAGTTGGTGGTGAGAACTCGTTGAAGAAGACGGAGAAGGGAAGAGAGAGAACGAGAGGAAAGGGGAGAAAAAGAAAGCCACTTAACCTACCCACGGTCACGTTTTTTTTTGGATAATCAGAAAAAATTAATAAATAAAATAAAAAGAATGAAAGGCTCTACAGCCGGGGACCAAAGCAAATGACACCGAACACAAACTTAAAAAACACAACCCTATACAACGAGCACTAGAACTCTAAAGAAGAAAATGAAGAAAACCAACTCAGTAAAAAATATCCCAAGGTGTAGCCACAACTAAAATTGACTCCTTAATACGGCGCCAAGAGTAACATCTAGTAAAAATCCCATATTGCATCGACTGCAAAATCACACATGGCAGTCGGGATAAATTCTCATGGAGACACAGATTTCTCTCTGTCCAAATATGATATATAGTAGCACACCATGCCACTCGCCAAACACGCCGACGCAAAGGATAAATGATCACGCGACTCTTGTGGTGTCCCTACATAACAAGCAGACAATGGAATAATCTCACCTCAGCAACCTGACACAAGTATGAAGTCTATCTCGCATCGCAAGCTTGCTTATAAAAGATGTCTAGGAATATGAACCCCAAACCAACATAAATGAAACCAAAACACCCTAGGACAAGAAGGCCGCAATACGTCATAGGCACTAGTCACTGAAAAAGTACCAGTAGAGGAGAGGGAAGCCAAAAACAGTGATCCATCGACCAAACATGAGGACACATCCTATCACGCAAGCCCAGAATCGCACGCCAACACCATGAGAACTGAGGAGACAGTGAAACTTCCAAAAGGTTACGACCCTGCAGGAAATAAGCATCCACTCAAGCCACCCATAGGGAGCCCGAATGAGTTCCAAGACGCAAAATGATAGAGACCTAAGCCTCCCTCTTCAAACAACAAACAAACTCCTGACTAGGTAACCTTAGCACCACCTACCTCATCCACACGACCCTTCCATAAGAAAGAACATAGAAGTCATCAACATCATGAATAATACGTTTAGGTAAAACAAAGACATTAGCCCAATAAACCTGAAAACTTTGTGGCACAAACCGAATAAGTTGTAAGAGACCCCCACAAGAGAGAGTCGACACAGCCCACGAACGAATACTTGCCACAATACGATCTAGCAAAAGCTGAGAATCCTGATAAGTTAAGCGAGACAAGACGAGCAGCAAGCCAAGGTACCACACCGACAAGGACACTGACGCCAATGAGAAACCCATGAAGCTAGCCAAACCAGTAGCACCATTGATAACCCTACACAGAAAAAGAAACTCACAAAAATCATAAGGTCATCTAAAAAACATAAATGGGTCAACTTGACCCTTTCACACCTAGGATGGAACCGATAGTTCAAGAGAGGATTATTCAACAAACGAGATAAAACCTCCATGGACACATTTACCATAACAAAAACATTGGAGAGTTTAATTCACTTTTTTTATTAGTCAACTAATAATCAACTTTAACTTAAGATTTATAATTATTTTCTAGACTTCATAGACTAAAATATTCATTTTAAAACCTAAAAAACCAAATAAATAGTAAATTCAAATCTTAGTGACAAAAATTGTATTTCACCCTAAATCTTAATTGCCAAAATTTAAAAACTTTGAGATTTTACATTATTGTGAATTGAATTGGTTCAATCTAATGGACCTAATAACCAAATGAATCCAACTGAATTGAGAAGACAATTCAACCCAAATGATCGAATTTTTCGAGGAGTTTCTTTTTTACAGCCCGTTCCAATTATGCAGAAACAGTTTGCATCCACAAAACATTTTCTCAAAACTGACAATTGCAACTTCGGTTCTTGCAACTAAATCTCACACCTAGAACCAACCATATTTACTGTTACATTCATGATTTGGCTCTCCAACATCCAGTGTTACACCAGGCAAAAGGTACAAAAGTCACACTTTGGGTTTGATGGCTGCCGATTTCAGAGAAGAATTTCACCAAACGATATAGAACATGATACAATCAGATTCGAAGTCTTAGTATTTAACGCGAGCATGGCAAAACACCAATTACACTATAATCAAACCAAACTCTAGAATAAAAGAACTTTAGCGTCTTCGTACTACATGCAATTAAGACGGACATTCAAATATGTTTCAGCAGAGTAGCCATTGACGGAGAAGTTGACACCATATTCAAACTCCAAAGTTTCTATTTACCGATAGCTTAGCCTCGCAGCACCTGAATTGTAATAAGATATTGGCAAATTTGCATCACCGTAGCTAAGGTTACCAGAAGCTGGCCCTTGTGGTGAATGCACATACACCCTGCTTCGATCCTGAGAGGTTACCGCTGAATAGTATGAGCGATGGGGAGACGGCAACCTGTTCTGTGAATGATACGGCGACGGCAACCGATTCTGTGAATGATACGGAGACAGCAACCTGTTCTGTGAATGATATGCAGATGATACCACTTGTGACAGAGGAGTGGTATGTCCAGTCGTCATAGGGGAGAGTCGTCGGCTATAATAACCAAGAGTATAGTCTATGTGAGGAACATCTTCTCGGTTCATCAGCAACTGTGATGCATGATACTGGCGCCCATACACTAACCGATGATCCGCATAACTTGTCTCAATTCTATTCCGGATACTGTCAAAGTTAAAATGGAAAATTTAGCACAACTTATATAGTTGCGGTCCCAGTAAGAAGAAAAATCTCCAAAAGAAGCCATCCACTTGCCACTTGGCCCAAGAGAGGGAGAACAGAAAAAAGATGAAAAAGATATATCTTCATTCCGCCATTAATATATACAAGATAGCTCCCATGATTCAGTAATAAAGAGGTTATCACAGTTGCCAATCTAAACATTAGCTCAATGGAGATCAAAGGTTTGGCCTCCCACCCCCCAATCATTAAAATGGGGAAAAAAAGATAGCTATCTTGTATGTATCATTAATATATACAAGATAGCTCCCATGATTCAGTAATAAAGAGGTTATCACAGTTGCCAATCTAAACATTAGCTCAATGGAGATCAAAGGTTTGGCCTCCCACCCCACAATCATTAAAATGGGGAAAAAAAGGGAACAGAGTTACCACAGAATAACATAAAAATAGAAACCAATAAAATCATTGCGCAGTCCCGTGGGGTGAAAATAGTTAACTAACAAATTGAACCACCTCAAAAAGCTGTGTTAAAAAAGTACGGATTTAGATCAGCTCGATTAATCAACATCATAAAAACCCTCCTGTATGAACTGTCTGTCATATACACCTGCTTCAAGGCTTTAAAACTGCCCCACCTTCCCTCCCCGTATTGCCCATTCCAGTTGTTTCCACCTTAAACAATCAATGTCCTTCCACGACAGATTAACTCACTCACTTCACCTCCCAGTCTCTCCCAACTCGTATACAATCTAGGCCCAGCGTTCTCTTTGTCCTAACTCTTGTTTCTTGGTATTGATGACTCGAGATCAAGTAGGAGGCTGTCCATACCAGATCCCAAATCAACAAAACAAAACCAAACAAAACCTGCAACTATGGATGAAAATTTATAATGGGAACCAGAGAACTAAACTGTATTCATAGATAAAATATAAATAAGTACAACTCCCTGATTTGAGGTACTTGCAACCTCCCTCGAGTATTCTCAAACCTGGACCAACTAAACCACATTGCCTACGTTCATCCCCTCCCACACCCGCCATCATAACCAACTCGTCTAATTTGAGTTCAACAAACCAAAAGTAGAGATTTGAATATCTAACTTTTAGAAAAATAAGTAATGTCCCGACCCGTTAAGATATGCTCAAGTCCAATAGAAAAGCTCAATGGCATTACTAAATAATATTCCATACTACTCTAATGACCTTACTAACATTACCCTACCCCCAAAACACACCTTGTCCTCAAAGTGTGGTTAACTAATGTCTTCTCTCTCACTTTTTATCAGCAGCTTCAGTGTTTTCAAGACGCAAGCCGCACCTCAAGGCGACAAGCTCTTTGATCGTCTTAAGGCGAGAGGTGATAAAAAAGCGAGGCCTAAGTGAAGCAAGGCACAACATGCGCGCACGCGCGCGCGCACATATATATATATATATATATATTTTTTTTTTTTTAAGTTTTTATTTTATTTATTTTGTTAAAATGAAAACAAAATTATAAAAAGATATACTAAAATAGAATTTTAAAAAGTGAAAACCAAATTAAAAAATAAAAAAGAAATGGAAATAAAATTTAAAAAAATTAAAATAAAATTAAAAAATAATTAAACATGATTAAACAAATAAATGAAATCAGATTTTTTAAAAAATAAATTAAAACATAATTAAGAAAAGGATGAAAACGAAATAAAAAAAATGGAATAAAAAAATGAAAAGGCAGAATTTTTAAAACTTAAAAAAAAAAAAGTAAAATTAGAATCCCAAGAAGAAGAGGAAGAGTCAGAATTTTTAAAACAGTAGAAGAGAAAGAGTCAGAATTTTTAAAACTTCAAAAAGAAAAGGAAAGTAGAGTCCCGATAGTGAAGCCCAGCGAAGAAGAAGAAGAAGTCCATGAGGAGGAAGAAGTCCAGCGTTTTTTTCTCAGGTTTTTTTCTCTTTCCGTGGGCTTCTACTTCTTCTTCTTAGGCGAACAATATGGGCTTCAAAATATTTTTTAAAAAAAAAAAAGTTAACTTCAACGAGGCACTTGCCTGCATCATGCAATGGCGAAGCTGAGGCGCACCAAGGCGAGGGCCTGATTGAAGGCGCTCGCCCAATGCTTCTTCAAGGCACAGTAGGCCCAGATTGCGTCGCCTCTTGCCTGAGGCACGCGTCTGGCCTCGCCTCAAAAACACTGGGTAGCTTCTCAAATGATCTCTAAGATAGGGGCCCAGTACTGATAATTTTACTCTAATGGCGAATCTTCTTCTGGTGCCAGAACTTACATCCCTTATGTTCAGCTTCACCATGATGAAAATATGTCCCCAGTTCGAGGGTTAATTACTAATATGTCCTTAATAACCCAATAATATTCTTAACTATACCATGACATAGTTAACATTTTATCAGGTTTGTTCTCAGTAAATTACAATTCCTAAAACGATGGTCAAGGTAGGATCAATTTTCCTAGAATTAAATATTACCCCCACCAATCAAATATCTTCAGACCCGTTTGGTATCTGTTTTCTGATTTTAAAGATCATCTTATTGGCAGACCATTTCTTTACAATCTACTTTCAAAGAAGACTGATTTTAAAATCCCAACAAATTTGAAAAACTTCAAAAATAAAAATAATAATATACAAAAAGAAAATATTTTGTCTCTGATATTTGGCTAAGATTACAAAAATGTTTTATTAAAAAAGTGAAAATTAAATAACAAGTAATCAGCAAACTGGCTGAACTTTTAGAAACAAAGAAATAAAAACAAAATCATTATCAACATAAATATTACCATCACAGAGCATATAACGAGAGACTTGGAACACTCAGGCTTTCGTTTGATAAGAAATGATGTGGAGGAGAAATTTGGAAAAATACCATCGCCCCTCAAAACCCCCACACAAAACAAAACTCAAAACATGTGTACAATAGGTTAAAATTTAAAGAAACATATTTACAAATATAAAAAATTGTCAACTGCAGGGATTCTAAATCAATTGGACAACTTGCAGCAACAAAAGCACAGAATGGCTCAAAGGAGAGAGCAAGTATTCAAGATGATAAAAAGAAAATAAGTACCTTCCATACGAATCTTGAGGGTGTATTGAAGATTTTTCAGGAAAATATGCTTCATGTGCCAGCTCGGGATGATAAGATTCGACATGATGGGGAGGAGCCTCTATTCTAACAAGCCTAGGCTGCACTTGTGAATGCGAGACATGTACTCCTGGTTCAAATGGATCATACGGCCCATGATGAATATCATGTTGAGATCTAGTCTCGAGGATCGGGAGGTGGTGCACTCCAGATGACAAGTTCTCAGAAGGATATGATTTAACCACTTCTTTACTTCGTGCAGACCTAAATGACGGCTGAATTGCCACATTTCGATAAATAGATGGTTGCTTGGCAATAGGGCGGAACAAGGAAATTAGATTTTTTACCTTCATTATAAGACAAAGCGTCAGAAAATTGTAATAAATGTTCTTTACTGAAAATGATATGAAACCTAGAACTGAAAGAAATTCAACATAAAGTTTTAGGACAACATAACCTGTGTGCTACTGAGCTCCTGTCTAAATTTACGACCACCCTCATAATTGTCTTTGACAGCATGTTTGAAAGCACTCTCTGGAAGAGGTAAGCATTCCCTGAATATCTTAAACTTTACCTACATCAGAAAAACAAAGAAATCAAAAAAATAACTCAACGAGAGCAGCAAGTTAGGTTAGCTATCTGCGATTCCAATGCATAATTTCCCAGCCATCTACATGTCAGAAGTATATAAATAGCCATGTGATACAAAATAGAAAATAACACTTAAAGACCAAACTTAACATTATTCTAGGCACAACCCACTAATGGCAACAAGAAAACAATGGAAGTCGCATATCACCGGTGCGCAATAATTAAACATAGCAAGGGCCACTTACAAGTAGAGGCACTCGCTTCCATTTCTTTATGCAACCTAGTAAAGGAGAAACTATTAAATGCAGCCTAAACTCAACATCAACAAAACCCCCGACCAGATGGGTTTACAGGCAAATTTATTAAAAAGTCTTGGAATATCATCAAAAGAGTTTTCATGAAGGTGTTCCAAGACTTATTTGAAAATGGCATCCAAAACTCATACATCAACGAAACCTATCTTTGTTTAATTCCAATGACGGTAAGAGCAACCAAGGAAGCTGATTTTCAGCCAATCAACTTCTTACCTGTATCCACTAGCAGTGTCTAAGAAAACCTTTGCTAACTTGAGCTGTGCGCCTCGGGCCTCAACACATTGTTTATTCTTTTCTCTCTCCTTTTTTTTACTTTTCTAACTTCTTAAAGATGAATATTCTTGAATAATATTTCATTTTTTTCTCTACCATCTTGAATAAAAACTCTATTTTCTTAAAAATTTTGACATTTTATTTGTTATACTATTTTTCTTCATAAAAAAATTGTTTACATTTTTCTATTGTGCATCCCATTATCCGCCTTGCGCTTACTCCCTGGAAGGTTGTTGCCCTTTAATGCAAAGCTTTAGAAAACACTGTCCACAAGGTCATTGTGACGGTGTTGGCAACTAGATTGAAGAAACTTCTTCCTCTCACCTAAAATTACAATTAATCAACTTCCACTTTGAATAGGCGAATCATGGAATCCATTCTAATTGCAAATAACCCATGGATGAATACCAAAGAAAAAAGGAAATGGGGGTGGGTTATCAAGCTTAATTTTGAGAAGGCATTCGACCTGGTGGATTAGGAATTTCTCTTTGAAGTGCTGAGCAGAAGGCCTTGGATCTAAATGGATCTCATGGATCAAAGGATGCATTGCAAAACACCTCTTTTTCCATCTTTATCAACAAAAGATCTAGAGGATTAATTAAAGCTTCAACGGGTCTTAAGGCAAGAAGGCCCTCTTGCTCTTTCCTCTTTGTCTTAGTTGCAGATGTCCTCCCTAGCTTGATAGACAAAGAATGGTCAAAAGCAACCCCGGGGGATTTCAACGTGGGAAATGAGTACACACATACAAGCCACCTTCAATTTCCGAATGATACCATCCTGTTCTCCACTATCAATCATAGATTTATGAAGAGAACTTGAAACATTTCATAGAGGTTTTCCAACTTGTGTCGAGGCTCAAAGTAAATGATGCTAAAATTATGTTGGTTGGAATTAACATTGAAGAAGAGGGAGGTGAATGAGATGTCTAATTCTCGAGGCTGCTCCAAAGAATATTGGTCAATTTCTTACCTCGAAATGTCACTTGAAGGAAATTCAAAATGCCAATCCTTTTGGGCACCCATTGAAGAAAAAATTGCTACGAAATTCTCAAAGTGGAGGAAATTCTTGAGTTCTAGAGGGGGAAGGCTCACTCTTGCTAATGTCCTCACGTTGACAAATATCCCTAGCTACCTCTTCTCAATTTTTATGTCCTATGAAAGTCATCAAAAAGTTGGAGAAACTCATAAGGAATTTGGGAATCAAGAGGTTGGAGAAACTCATAAGGAATATGTATGGAAAGGAACTTCTCATGAAGGTGGCCACAACTTGATTAGCTAGAAGATAACCTCTCTGCCTATCAACAACAACAGCCTAAGGGTAGGAAAACTCAACATTTAAACTAGGGATGGCAACAGGGCAGGACAGGGCCGAGGATGTATTCCCCACCCCCAACCAAGAATTTTGATCCCCATCCCTACAGATTGGAAGCAGGGACACAAGTGGGGATTCCCCCTCGGGAATGGGTTCCCTGCAAAAATTCCCATCCACATTATGTTTTTCTTAAGTTATAATTATTTATATTAAAGAAAAAAATCAATTTTTTCTCATTAAGTTTTCAAATTATATCAATTTATCCTCTAAAGTTTCAATTACAACTCAAACTTAGATAATTGTTACAATCTTAACTTTAAACTTAAAAATGTTGTAATTTTTACCCTCAGATAAGTTTTCATTTGAAAGATCATGAATAAATGTATTCTTATGTGTTCAATAAATTATAAAACATATATATAATATAAAATTGATAAAATTTCAAAAAAAACGACAGTAGAACTAAGTTTGTGTTGAAATTTTTTAGTTTCGACAAAGTGTTATTCAATGGTTAATTTGTGCATTAATCAAATTAAATTTTATATCATTCTTGATTTTATTGAAATTAGTGAGTTTATGAAATTTTTTAAATTTCTATTTGTTTATAGTGAGTGAATTAAGGGAAATTGATAAAGAGTTAAAATTCTAATACTATCTAACTCTAAGATCCAATTTAATGAAATTGAAAGTTATGGGTGAAAATTAATACAAAAAGTAGATTTTTTTTTCTTTGTACTATTATATAAAAATTAATATAATATATAAATATATAATTAATATTTAGATAATATTATAATTAATTAATTTTATATATATATATATAATCTAACGGGGGACCGATTAAATCCCGTGTTTAACCCTTATCCCTGATCAAATCAAGGATTCTCCAAGCCAAACAAGGCTGGGCTCGCGAGGACCCGACCCGACAGGATGTTTTTGTCATCCCTAGTTAGAACCATTAGTCTCTAGAAAAGTGGGGATGGAGGTTTTTGAAGGAGTCAAATGCACTTTGGAAGAAGATCATGTATAGCAATTATGACCTGCCCTTTAATGGTTGGAATTTAAACCCAAAGCCCTCAAATCATCTCGAAGGTACTTGGATTGACATTGCAAAATGCTACCTTCAAGTAGAAAAATGGTATTTACATAAACTGGGCAAGGGAGATCAAATTCGTTTTATGGAAGATCATTGAATAGGAGGCTGCTCTTAATTTAACCTATCCTAGACTTTATAAAGTGGCAAACTCTAATGGGTTTTCTATCCAGCAATGTTGGGCAGAGAAATCCAAGAGTTGGGACTTGAGATTTAAAAGGCATCTTACTGATTCAAAAGTCTATGATTGGGGCCATCTACTTGTTCTCCTCATAGGATTCTTCAAGAGAAGACCAAAGTTTGGGTACTAAACAACGCTAATATTCTCTATTAAATCAACCACTATCAATCTATCAACAAGCAATGACAAGGTGTTCACAACCATTTCTAACTACACCCAAAGGAGAATGCCTCATTATCTCCCTCTCTCCAAGCTGGTGTATTTTGTGCCAAAAAGATGATGAAAGTCACGGCCACATATTCTTTGCTTGCCCATTTACCAATGCCTGCTAGGTGAATCTCTGCAACACATTTGGGATAAGCTAGTGCTTCCCCTGCTTCCTTCAAGGACTCTATTATTCAACTCCTTCGAGGACCTTCCTTCAAATACCGATAAAGTTTTGTGGACTAATGCATTGTTCGCTACTTCATGGCATTCATGGCTAGAAAAGAACCAAAGAATATTGGATAAGAAAACAATTGAGCAAAAAAATTATAGGATCTTGTCAAGCTTCACTCTTTTTCTTGGTGCCTTCTTTCTTAAAAAAAAATTGTAACTACAATCTTCAACACATTGTAGCCAATTGAGGAGCTTTTTTTGTAATCCCTTGGCTCTTTCGGGATATCTCATCTTCCATTTTCTATAAATGACTATTTGGTAGAATATAATTCTCCATTTCTTGTTAAAAAAATGAAGAAAAGTTCAAAACCTAAAATAGACATTTTGAAAGTTCAACTACAATTAAACAAACTTAAAGTTTAAGGACCCCACACCTTACATTATTCTCATGCGCACCGCACTTATCTCCAAGGAGACTTGCCCACCCAGCTTTGGGAGAACAAAGATTTTAGGGTAAAATACACTTTTGGTCCCTGAGTTTGAGAATAGGTTTCTATTTAGTCCGTAAATTTCAAAAACCGACTGTTTAGTCCCTACCCTTTATAAAATGATTTTAAAAGGTCCTTAAAGTCAAACTATCACTTATGAAATGTTGACATGGTAATTTGAGAGACTAAATGGCATAGTAATATGGTTAAATAAAAATTTTATTAACAAATAAACTTTAAGAAAATAAAAAATTTAAAAAAATATATCAAGAAATTAAAAAACATTGTCAATGTTCAACTTCTTCTTTTCTAACTTCCAGATTGATTAAATCAAACAAAGACCCACAAAAATTTTACTTATTCCTTCTCATTTCTTCCCCTTTCTTCTCCTTCTTCCTCTTCATTTTCAGAAGAACAATAGAAATGACACTGTTGTTGGAGTTATCAAAGAGGTTGGAGAGAGAGGCAGGAGGTTAGAGAAAAAAAATGGAAGAGGGATGAAACCTCATAACGGTGAGTTCAATGAGTCCAAAAAAAGCAGTAAGAGAAGAAATTTCGCAAGGGAGGGCATACAAGTTGACAGAGACATTCCAGGAGGCCAAATAAGATCCAAGGGGAATGGCCAATTTAAAAGCCTTATGGCCGAAGAGATTGAAGGGTTCCAATTTTCGTTTTTTCTTTCCCTTTCCTAGCTCAATTCTTTAATGAAACTTCCTTTTCCTCCAAACATTAACTATCTAATCAAGATTTTGATTTCTTTCTGGAATTAATGTGCCTTACTTTACCCGAGAATCGCTAATTTCGTTATTTATTTCAATTCTTCCCCCTTGTCCTTTATTCATTGCACAAGAAGCAATAGATGAATTTAGGGCACATGTGGTTCAAATCCATCTTGGGGTTATCAAGGTTGTGGTTAGACAAATTTGGTTTTTATTTTATTGGATCATTCTGGAATTAAAAAAGAAAAAGATGAAAAATATGGACATGATTTTTTTTGTATCTTTTATTTTCTTTATAAGTTTTTTTTATTTTTTATTTTTTATTTTATTGAAGTTTTATTGTTTATAATAACATTTTTATTAAGTCACATCATCATATCATTTAGTCTCTCAAACTGCCACATCAATAGTTCATAAGTGATCATTTTACTTCAAGAACCTTTTCAAACCATTTTCTGAATGTTAAGGACTAAACTGTCAATTTTTTACACTTATGGACCAAATAGAAACCTATCCTCAAACTCAGGGATCAAAAGTATAATTTACCCAAGATTTTAAGTAATTAAGTTCTCAATCCTTAGGGCTCAAATATTCCAAGCCCTTGCACACAAGTCCACACCTTGGGCCAGTGTTTTCAAAGCGCAAGGCGCACCTCAAGGCGACAAACTCCTTCATTGCCTAAAGGTGAGAGGCAATAAAAAGGCGAGGCCCGAATGAAGCGAAGCGCAATTTATATATACATTATATATAGTCATAAAATGTCAAACTCTTAAATATGATAAATATCAAAATTCTAAATAAGAAATAAAACTACAAAGAAATTAAGAATTAAAATAAACTTAAATTAAAACCAAATTAATAACTTTCTTTTTAAAAAAATTAAACATAAAATAAAACACTTAAAATTAAAAAAAAATTTAAATATAACAATTAAAATAAAAAAATTAAAGAAAAAATATAAAAAGTAAAAAATAAACTAAAATTGAATAGAATTTAAATAATAAATTAGAAAATAGAATTTAATTAATAAACACTAAAAGTACAATAAATTAAAATAAAAAAATAATAAATTGAATTTTAATGAATTAAATAATTAAAACAAAATAATAAATAAAAAACCTACATAGTACTAACAAATTTTAAAAAAAAAAAAGTGAAGAAACCCAAACCCACGATTTACGTGGAAAAGAAGCGGCGATTCTTCTTCTTCTTCTTTCTTCTTCTTCGGCTTCTTCTTCTTCTTCTTCTTCTTCTTCTTCGGCAATTCTTCTTCTTCTTCCGCAATTCTTCTTCTTCTTCAGGGTTTCTTCTTCAAAATTAAAAAAAAAAGCAAAGAAAAGAAAAGACTGAACTTCAACGAGGCGCTCGCCTTGCCTCATGCGATGGCGACGCAAGCCGAGGTTGAGGAGCACCAAGGCGAGCGCTTGATTGAAGGCGCTCGCCTGGTGCTTCTTCGAGGTGTAGGAGGCCCACGTCGCGTCGCGTCGCCTCTCGCTTGAGGCGCACGCCTGGCCTTGCCTCGAAAACACTGTCTTGGGGTCAATTTTACTCTCTTCAATAAAAAAGGAACCTTTTCTTCCTCTTTTTCTCTCGCACTTGCATTTCTCTTCATCAAAATGTTAAAAGTAAAAGTTTTCTTTAAGAGAGTTCACTAGGAAAAAGCCAAG
This sequence comes from Telfairia occidentalis, assembly GCA_026257165.2. NCBI lineage: Eukaryota > Viridiplantae > Streptophyta > Magnoliopsida > Cucurbitales > Cucurbitaceae > Telfairia > Telfairia occidentalis. Next base: position 384,548 of record JAOANK020000072.1, read on the forward strand.
TGAAGCCCCATCTCAAGAGAGCTCCCAACCACTTGATTTAGTCCACAATGCATAAAGAAATAGAACCTTTTGCAAAATCCTATATTATATGCTTAATCCATATTGTAAAAGCATTGCTAACATGATGAATAAAAAATGTGAAAAATGTGATTAATTCAAAAATCTTGATAGAGAGTTCACTAGGAAGGGGTTTTAGGTTGCCACCATAACTTAACATATTAACTTGTACACTTGGATTTTCAAACTTCCATATTGATGAACAAATAATGAGCATAATCTTGCAAAAATCTTAGTTTAATGAGAAAGTATCCATCTTATTTTAAATCTACATACATAATGAGGGTCTTTCTTACCTGTGCTTGAAATTTCCCACCGAAAGCTGTTGGTTCCAAATCCAATGCACCCTTACTAGTAGCTTGGTATATGCCATAGAGAAGCTTCGAGTCAGTGTCGAACAAAAATAGCTTCGTATTAGAATTTATATTCTTCACAACTTCAATTTTCCCTTTTGGTAACCCAAAAACACGATACTCATAACATTCCGGCTTTGTTTTTCCATTGCACATAAAAATGAATCCAGAGGCATGTGTCCTCTTTTCCTCCTTTCCTTTTTGCTTCTCCTGATCAATGCCAGGAGCGATTGAAGTTGCAGCTAAGGCACAAGCCGAAGCACTAGAAAGATCTCGTCTTGATGTAGAGTGGCTAGCATTTGAATTGGAAGTTCCATAGGGCTTCTTTGACTTCTTTTTCTTCTTTATAAGTTTCTTAACACCTTTATTTGAGATAGAATGATTCAAAGGATCTTCTTTACCCTTTGATGCTTTCCCTCTTCTCTTTGCCATGGATGACTGCCATAGCTTACACAATCAATAATGCTGAAAATTTACATGAATAAATCTTAAAGTAGAAGAAAAATTCAAGGGATAAAAGCATTTTTAATCCATGAGTTTTCACCAATGAACTTGGTTCAAAATTTCAAAAACTTATAATTTAATCTCTAAGGTTTCCAAAATGCTTCAAAATAATGTATCGTCAATGTTCTGCGTGCTAGCCACTTTAACAAAAAAGATGATAAGGTATTTCTAATTGAATTTACATTTAACCAAGGCTGATTTGGCAAAAGATAATTATTTTGAAAGTATTTCCAATAGCCACCCTCTCTCCACCTTCTCGCCCCCCCC